>BPLR01001522.1:0-16650 GCA_021605095.1 Caerostris extrusa
CTGTCATCGTTTTCATGTTTAAAAATTAATTAAATTTAATTACTGCATTAACATTTTGAAAAACTGTATTAATATCCAGTGTCCTCCATTACAACTTCAAAAAATGTATTTGAACTTGGAGAGGAATAAAAGTATTTTATGAACGATTAAAAATTTGAACAAGATACATATAGGGAGAGTGTGAGCTAATAGAAGAAATTGAAAAATACATTATGTGTGCATTCCTATATTCTAAAATTAGCTGTCGAAATTATGAGAAAAAATTAACTTTGATTTTAAAATACTATTCTTGCGAATAGACAAATATTGCCTGTTTTAATTATGAATTTACAGTTATGAGGTTGCAGAATAATTAAATTATATTCTGTGAACTCCACGAGATGCTCACGCATCGATTTGCAAAAGCTAAGTGAAAGAGTGTTTTTATTTCGTTTTTAATCGTTATTGTTTGTTTCTATTGTTTATCTTTTTTATTACCCACTTCAAATTATATTAATAATAAAAAAAAATTATATATGCATATTTTTTTTTAAATTTTTATTTATTTATTTATTTTTTTAATTAATAAAAATTTCGAATAATTAATTTTTAAATAAAGTAATAATATACTTATATTACTTTTTTCTATCTAATCAACGGGCTTAAAGCTTAAGAAATTTCCTTCACTCACAAAGCAGAGATAGAGGTTGCTAAGCAACCAAGGTTCTCCGTCAATCTGGCAAATTGTCGTCGTCGTTATTTCTTTTTTTTATTCATATCTTTTTATATTTCTTTTTAGTGTTATATAATTTTTTACAATGTGCTTGTAGTATCATTATTCTTATATTATCTATGTTTACATGTAAGAATAATAAACACAATAATAATAACTCATTATGTTTAAATTTATCCCTCCAAAAAATGTTCATAGTGGATCTAAATATAATATGAGGATATATAATTTGATATGCGGCCCTCGAGTTAGGATGCATTTCCAAAGTGGCCCGCAAGATCATTTGGGTTGGCCACCTCTGATATTTAGTCCAAAACGCGAATATCGCCAAATGTAGTACACTTATTTTACTTATATGATGCTACCAAAATACTGCAGTTTAATTGGAGGCTCTTTTGAAAGTATTTTTGCTTTCAAAGATCTACTGCAATTTTTCTGGTATCTGTGAAGTGCTAGCAAAACCCGTTTGGTAATCTTCCACCAGGTTTTTTATCCCCTGTCTCAAAGTAAAGTGAGACAATTAATCTTCAATGTCCCTTTTTAATCTTTTATTTTTTTTTTCAAATTTTTTCAGATGAAGATATAATTATTATGTTTTATCTATGAATATTTATCACTAAGTGCTTTTGAAAAAAGTG
Source organism: Caerostris extrusa (assembly GCA_021605095.1). Taxonomy (NCBI): domain Eukaryota; kingdom Metazoa; phylum Arthropoda; class Arachnida; order Araneae; family Araneidae; genus Caerostris; species Caerostris extrusa. Next base: position 1,351 of record BPLR01001522.1, read on the forward strand.
CTTTTTAGCCCACTAATTTCTTCTTTAAGTGGTAGGGAGCTTTCTCGAATGTTGAATTGCTATTTTCAAATGCTTTATCAGTTTTATATTCATATTCAATGCGAGTGTTAAATGTGTTTTTCTGAATAATTTACAATGATTTAGGCGTCGATTAATGTTTTTTTTTAATTAATATTTTTAAAAGTTGGGAAATGTACAGGCTGATTATAATTAAAGTGCCACTTTTAAAATGTTGTAAAAAGGAACCACTCGTCACACTGAGTTCAAATTTGAATTGAAGATAGTTGTAGAAGGAGAACACTATACGGCATAAAAAAAAATTCCAAAGTGTATTAAAATATGCGGCTGTAAGCGGCATAAAGAAATTGAATTCGACTGCCACTGATATTTTGAATCGAAATTACATCGTATTTGACATGAGTTGCACACTAAACCAACTGTAGTGTTCAATGTGCTCGATTGTTTCGGTATTTTGACGGAAAAATGACTTCCAAGTCATTCAACAGCTGTTAGTGGAAAGCCAATCCACCACGGCAAGGTTAAAAATTGGTGGAGTTCAAATTTCAACTGAAGATACTTAAAAGAAGGGGATAACGGTATAGCATTAAAAAAAGTTCCAAAAAAAATTCCACCGATTTTTCCCATCCAATTTGGTATGATCTTGTCGTAGTGGATGGGCTTTCCACTAACAATGTCACAACTGTTGAATGACTTGGAAGTTTTTTTTCCCGTCAAAAACCGAAACTATCAAGCACATTGAACACTACAGTTGGTTTAATGTGCAACTCGTGCGAAATACGTTGTAATTTCGATTCAGAATATCACTGGCAGTCGAATTCAGTTTTTTATGTCGCTTACAGCGCCATCTATTAATGCACTTTGAAACTTTTTTTTTGATGGCGTACCGTTTTTGCTTTCTTCAAGTATCTTCAGTTCAAATTTGAACTCATTGTGACGAAAAAAATTGTTCCGTCAAAAACCGAAACAATCAAACACGCGAAAGCACAAGAGAGTGGTATTGATGCATCTTAAGAGGATTTGTAGGACTAAATAATCTTATTTTGAGTATTTTCAAATGTTCCTCTTATGGAGATGTTTAAAAATATCTGCAAACTCTATTTAATTTTATTTTGAAAATATCTGCAATAACAATCTACATTACTTAGTTAAATTTTCTAGGATATTTCTTATATCAGTTAATGAAGCTTAATGACCCTTTTAAGTAAATTCTGAGCAAAATAAAATTCTTGTTTTAATGACTTTCTTTTTTTGGACTTTTTTCGTACTTTTAGAGTCTTTTTCTATCCTAAAAGAAAAAGACTCTAAAAGTACGTCGCACAGAATAGAAGCGAAAATTTCAGAACTTCTAAATTTTGTACAGATTCACAAGAATAAATTCTTCAGCTTTTCAGAATAGTCATTTTTTTATATTCAGAACTATATAGGGGGATTATAATTAAAAATCTACTTTTCAAAATGCTATAAAAAAAAAAAGCCACTCGCCACAATGAGTTCAAATTTGAACTGAAAATACATGAAGAAGGGGGGTGAACGGTATGGCATCAAAAAAAGTTCAAAAAATTTCCACCGATTTTTGACCTTGCCGTGGTGGATTGGCTTTCCACTAACAGCTGTTGAATGACTTGGAAGTCAGTTTTTCCGTCAAAATAACCGAAACAATCGAGCACATTGAACACTACAGTTGGTTTAGTGTGCAACTCATGCCAAATACGATGTAATTTCGATTCAAAATATCAGTGGCAGTCGAATTCACTTTCTTTATGCCGCTTACAGCCGCATATTTGAATACACTTTGGAATTTTTTTTTTTTTTTTTTTTGATGGCGTACCGTGTTCTCTTTCTACAAGTATCTTCAGTTCAAATTTGAACTCATTGTGACGAGTGGTTCATTTTTTACAGCATTTTGAAAGTGGGATAATATAATCACCCTGCATAAAATTATTATAAATAATTCTATTAACATTAACATCTGTTTTAGCTGTTAATTCTATTAGCAGCTAAATTATATAACAGCCATATAATTTACCTGTTATTGTTTTTTTTTTTTAATTCAAATTCTTCTTCTGAAATCGATCTTTTTGTGGTAGGATTGCAATTCTCTTCATTTAGATTCGTACCTTTGGAGTACATTGGCGAGAAACAATTTGTCGCCAAATACTAACGTCCCCTATTCTGCGATTTTGCCTAAACTCGTAACATCTAACGTGAATTTAACCAATTTGAGGACGATTAAATATAATATATGTATGCATGTAACAGCCAAATTATGCGGCGATTAGCAGTTTCAGCGTTACCCAGAATGCATCACTGGGAGCCTGTTACCCAGCATCTATCTTTTGCCATTACAATTTTGAATTGGCATCCCCAGGGAGGATGGCATTTGGAGTCTGGCAACTTTCGTTCCTATTTAAACCCTACGAAAGGAACTGCCAGGGCCTATTCTAAGTCCGGAAGTTTGTGGTTCGGTTTTGTTTATCGGAATCGTTCGGTTTCGTTTTTCTTTCTAATGCAGCTGGCAAACACTTAGACAGCTTGGTGTTGGATGCCTTAAGGCTAGCGCTGCACAGATGTTACTCCCTTTGCAGAAGCCAGGGGCGCATGTAACATGAAGATAAGCCATGGAAGCGGAATAACAATGCTCCCGCAGCGTTCTACGATCATATTAGATCGGGACATAAGGTTTAAAGTGGATGATTCCGAACTACTAAAACATCCATGACACCGCCGGGACTCGAACCCGAAACCTGTGGTAACGAGCGCCAGAGCGCTAGTCACTCGGCCATTCAGACCCCATTGCATACATTGAAGAAAATTTTGTATTGTTCTAATACTGCAGCTGGCAAACACTTAGATAATTGTTTTTGATGCCTTAAGGAAAGCGCTGCACCGACGGTATTCACCAGCAGGTGCGTGTAGCTTGAAGATAAACTACAGACACGGAGTAACAATATCTTCGCAAAATTCTGCAATCATATTAAACTCGGACCTACGGTTTAAAGTGGATTCGAACCACTACAAACATCCATGGCACCGCCGGGACTCGAGCCCGAAAACCTGCTGTACAGAGCGCCAGTCACTCGGTCATCAGGCCCTCAAATCTGAACATATCTTAGTAAATTTTTCTTGTAAATACATATACGTATACAATTGTTTAATCTATTTTCGGATTTTTGCATGTTTTTTCCATATTGGCACTATTTATTAAAACATTGACAGTTAAAGTATATATTTTTGTTGTTCTAATGCAGCTGGCAATACAGAGACAGTTAATCTTTATGCGATAAGCAAGGGCTGCACCGCTGTCACTCATTTAGCACTACCCAGGGGCACATGTAGGTTGAGGATAGCCTGCGAACGCGAGTAACACTACCCCCGCAACGCTCTACGATTTTATTAGACCGGGTCCTGCGGTTTAAAGTGGATTCCGAACCACTACAAGCATCCATGGCACCGTTGGGACTCGAACCTGAAACCTGGGGTACCGAGAGCCAGAGCGCTAGCCACTCGGCCATCAAGCCTTCGATAAAGTTTTTTTTTCTAATGCAGCTGGCACACACTTAGACGATTGTCTTGGATGCCTTAAGGCAAGCGCTGCACAGACGTTACTCATTTTGCATTACACAGGGGCGCGTGTAACTTGAAGATAAGCTACGGACGCGAAGTAACAATGCCCCCGAAACGCTCTGTGATCCTGTTAGACAGAGACCTACGGTTTAAAGTGGATTCCGAACCACTACAAACATTCATGGCACCACCGGGACTCGAACCCGAAACCTGTGGTACCGAGCTCCAGAGCGCTAGTCACTCGGCCATTCAAACCCTTTCCGTTATATATATATATATATATATATATATATATACTGTACACTGGTGATCTTCATTTTTACAAGTCTATGTCCTAATAGTGACGAAAAAGAGAAAAAGCCCAGAAAACTCCCACCATGCAAACCGTTGATGCAACAATCTTATACATGCTGTTACAATGACTATAGAGTATTCTTGGTTTTGACGCAGTAACTATAACATACGTAGCTAGGGGATTCGAACGCGGTCGTGTTATGTCACGAATCATGTTGTTATAATATTCATAACAACTTATCTTTAAATTAAATATTAATTTACCATGTCATTTCAATTACGATATTTTCAGAAAAAAATATATTAACAGAAAATTACATTCAACTGCTTATGAATCATAATTGCTATTGCATGAGAGTAAGTATTGTCCTGATATGAAATAGTAACCTACGAAACTCTATGTGAGTGACATATTAGATATAATTCGTAGAAATTTATGTGAAGCGCGTGTTATTATCTATAACAAAATGTCAACTGAGAGTTTTTGCCTACCTTCATAGTAATATTAAATCTTCACTCACATTGAATCTGCTGGTTTTTATCGCACTGTTTAAATAAATAAATTATTTCACGTGAAAGATAAGATCGAAAAATTTATCTTTGGCGATATTTAATGATGTGCAAAAATTCTTTTAACAATTCACGTGTAATGCGTATAAGTTTGAATAATGGATTTTATTGTTTTTGTCACTGAAAGTTTTAATAAACTTTATATGTTTAAGAAATTTGTTTAACTTTGTTAAAAAGTATACACACTAAAAAATTAACGAGTACGACATGATGCCATATCCACTTAAAAACAAAACAAGTAATATAAAAAAAAAAAAATTGTAACGTTAATTCCTCCTTTTTTTTAACACTACATTGCAGAAAGTCCTTTATAAAAAATTGTCATTCATTAATTTTATCTGGCGCCATCTATTGATAGATGCAAGCAACTTAAATCTAAAAAAAAAGTATAATTAATTAATTAAATTTAATTACTGAATTAATACTTGGAAAAAAACTGTATCAACATCCAGTGTCATCTACTACAAGTTAAAAAATGCAGTTGAACTTGAGTGGATGAATAAAAAGTGATTTATGAACGATAGAAAATTTGTACAAGATATATAAAGGGCGAGTGTGAGCTAATAAAAGGAATTGAACAAAGATTCTCAAAATGCAATATATTTATTTCAACAAAAACAACAGGCAGTTTATGTACATGATTTTATGACTTCTTCTGAGTTTAGTAACCGTATCTCAGGTATCCCAATCCTCCCAAAAGCCCACTTCCGAGATTGTAGCCATACAAGCCATGGGGGCAGCGGCATGACCATAGACGGCATAAGGGGCTGCATAACCGTATCCATGATGACCATGATGACCATCAACAACCACTGGGGCAGCAACATGACCAGCGTATCCATGTCCAGCATATCCCTTGACCAGCATATCCATGATCATAAGAAGGGGCATCAGAAATCATGTGAACAGCTGCAGGGTTCTGATTGGCTGTACCAGGTTCGTTGGTCTTGACCTGAGCTCTGAAGCCTGCGTGGTCAGCTACGTAGTTGACTTGTCTGTGCACCCCTCTGTCGTCGGTGAACCCATAGCTGCCCTTCACTCCATGTCCGTCTCCGATTCTTCACGGTGCTGCTCACCATGGTGGTCCTTTACACTGTAACCGAAGGCATAGGGTTGGGGAGCATGGTGTTCCACATGATGCACTGGAACATGGTGTACCTGAAAATGATTCTGAGTTATTTTTAGTCATCTAAAGTCCGGTAAGTTAATGAATTTACTCTATTTAAGAGCAAATTAGTTTCACTTGGGATTTCGAGGTATTTGTAAGGACTAGAACAGGGGTCTCACTGCCTTTTCACTGAACTTTTCAGCCTTAGGGCTATACTGTTTACTCCAGTAAGTACCAAGGGCCAAAACCATTTTAATTTTTCTACCATTATAATTTCAGTTAATTGTTATGCTTAAGGTTTTCTGCGTATTATGCTTGTCATTAAGCTTTACCTAGAAAGTAAATAAAACCGAATTATTATTGTGTTTTTTTTTTATCCAACTTATTGCAGCAACAATAAGCTATTCGCTGTCGCGGGCCGGATGAATGACACTGGCAGGCCGGATTTGACCCGCGGGACCCTGGACTAGAGTCACATATCTACATTTGGGGTCACTTAATTTTATGAAGGAGTACATTTTTTTTAGGGTTTTATACCTATTGTAAGAATGATTAACTTGTTCGATGGCCATTATGTTTTCCTATTATGTTAGTCAAATCACAAGCTTCTGTAGGGAAAAGAGTCCTGGTGGCAAAGGCGCTAGATCTCTGACTTTTTGTTACCACAGGCTTCAGGTTCGAATCCTGGCAGTGGCATGGATGTTTGTGAGTGTTCGAAATCCACTTTAAACTCTAGGTCAAGGTCTGTTTAGCACTAGTGTGCACCAGATGACCATAGAGAGACAAACAAAACCAAATCTCTAATCGAAACTGATTTTAGGCCGAAATTTTTGCATTCCTTCATTTTTTTCCCACAAAATATTAGAGATGTTTTGGATTTAATTTTCTCTCTCAATCTGACTGGCTCATTTCTCTGAGATCTCTAGCTCTAAAACTGAAATTAACAATTGAAAATTATAGTTTATGAAGATGCTTTAAAGTAGTGGCTACTCCATTATCCAGATGGTAAAAAAGAGAAATAAAAGCAGAAGAAAGCTATCACTTTGATAGTGATTTTTTCTACAAACTACCAACAGCATGCTGTGCTGTTGATGATCAGATATCTTTGACAAATGTGAGATTTCTCGAACATCAATAGATCCACACACGATGCGATTTATGCCCTGAACAGCACAACCATCTATGTCAGGTTCAGGTTGCTAAATGGGCCAAATCCATCTATACTTTAGTGTATAGATGAATCCATGTATATGTAGGATTTGTTTGCCTGCCAACCACCAGATGGCGACACATCACGGGCTATGTGTCTTTGACACAAACCTTTTGCCATGTAGTGGCAGTAATCGACTTTTGAACTCTGGCCCTGGGAGAAGGGGGAAGAGGCCCCGTAGACCGCTGGCCGACAACGAGAGAGGAGGCGAGACTGGAGCGGGCTGCGTCAAGCAGCGAGAGAAGATGATTGAAATTGTTTAATAGTTAATGTAAATATCGTTGTATAATAGTGTGTAATTAAATGTTGTTAAAAGAAACATCCCCTTTCTTTAATGTGTTTGGAAAACATCCCCTATACAACCCACTCCGGCCGTTATATACTTGTTAGACTGGTAGAGAAGTCTATATATATATATATATATATTCATGGATATATAGATGGATCCATATATATATCCATGGATGTATAGATGGATCCATATATATATATAGGGTATGATTTATATCCAATGAGATTAATTTACACGGATCTTAGAATTGATAGTAACAAAAAAGAACTTCGCATTCATGCAGATAATCATCCTAATACCCTAATTAAAGCTTGTAACCATGATTCCTCCTATGCACTGATAAGAACCCTTGTTGTTCATGTTCAGGAGAAATGGTCAGTAAGCCTCGAGACTCTCACCCGAGAGGAAGTACAGTGCATCCTGCGCTGCTGTTGAATTTGCAATCTCATATCCGAAAAGGAAATATATTTAACTAAACCCTGCTTAATAGTTGGCCTACAGACTCTCACCCGGAGAGAATATATTTCGCGCATCCCATGCGTACCTGAATATCGGGTTTTTGTCCTAGAAGTGTAATCCTTCCATGAATATATTATTATATGTCTTTAAAAATAAGGTTAAATATTGTATGTGTGGGTGTTTATGTGTGTCAATAAACCTGGGTATTCTCAAACCTGTGTCTCAAATCTTAACCCAACCACTCCCAGTTACAATCCAGCTGCTGAACCTGCACACTACAAGTTCAATTATAATTATAATAATAATGACAACTAAAAACTTCCATTCAATACATTTAATGCTCATTTTCATTTACCTTCTATGCCATATTAATGTATCGAATGTATATTCAAAATTTAAAGGATATCAGATACTCGGTTATTTGAATTTTTTTGTTTAAAATAAATATATATCCTCATCATTTATTCCATTATTATGCGCATTATATTACCTCACTAAACAGGATAAAATTTGCATCAGATAAACCTCCAAAAGAAAAGGAGTTTGTGTTAGATGGTAAAACCTTCATTTTTATCTGTATTTTTAGTTTTAATATCAAAAAGTAAAATTAAATATTTGTAAATATCAATTTTTAAAATGGTTATAATTTAATACTGAATAGTTAATCGTTACAGATTGAATTTTTTTATAAATTAAGATTATATTTACTTACCAATGGATGATGTTGTGCGATGACAACGCCTAAAACAAGAGCAAAGATGCAAACCTGAAACACAAAACGTTCGTTTGAGTTTAAAACAAATTTTACAAAACATTTTACGCAAAATCATCTGCAAACATGAACATTTTAAATTCTTTTTCAATTCCTTCCATTAGCTCACACTCTCCCTATATAGATCTTGTCTAAATTTTCAATCGTTCATAAATGCTTTTTTATTCATCCACTCAAGTCCAAATACATTTTTGAACTTGTAGTGGATGACACTGAATATCAATACAGTTTTTTTCATATATTAATTCATTCATTAAATTTAATTAATTAATTTTTAGTTTTTTTTTTACATTTAAGTTTCATATATCTACCAATAGAGGGCGCCAGATAAACTTTAAAAAAAAATGAATGAACATTATTTATAAGGACTTTCTGCAATAGAGTGAAAAAAATGAGGAATTGAATTTAAAAATTTGTTTTTAGATTACTTGTATTGGTAAAAAAATGTAATTAGACCCAAATTAATAATTTAGATATAAATAAATTTTTAACACATACTGAGGAAAATCGAACTTATTTAATGCAAATGATTTAACATATTCCTATAAGATGCAAATTGACTTATCATTATCCGTCAGTGATAAAGTGAATGTACCGAAAGTTGAGTGTTACCCAAATGCACAACTGAAGAGTTGCACTTAATAAATTATAGTTTAAAAAAACTAAAAAACACGCTTTTAGAGTTAATCAAACTAGAAAGTAAAAATAATTGTTAACATAAGAATAAAATGACTAACCCGAAAATGAATGTCACTGTTCTAAAGCGTGAGGTGCTCCATATCAATCGTTATAACGTTTCACTAGTTTCTTTCGAAATGCAGAGTTAGTTTAAAAATGCCACACAAAGCTCCTCACGCTTTTAGAACAGTGACATTCATTTTCTCGTCGGTCATTTTATTCTTATGTTAACAATTATTTTTTACTTTCAGTTTGATTAACTCTAAAAGCGTGTTTAGTTTTTTTTAAACTATAATATTTAAATACGGTCCCCGGTACGGAGGACTGAAACTATAGTTCTTACAATAATTTAATAGTGAGTAAGACAAAGGCTAAATACAGCGAATATGTCGAGCCAGCCAGGATTCGAACATGGAATTTCCTGATCTGTAGCCAAGGGCGTTATCCGTTGTGCCACTATCCCACGCAGGTTTGAACGTCTTAGGTACTTTCCTTTAGGTAAACTGCTCTTCATAAGTTAAAAATAAAATCACTCATCTGGCGATTCCAATCATGATGAGACAATAAACTTATCCAAAATGCTTTAGTGTCGTCGGTCCTCGATAAGTCTACAACGTTTAAATTAAATCTGATCGCTTAAAGTAGGGCAACATCGAGCCCAAAAGAGTCAGTTACAAACAAACATACAGGCAAAAACTAATAAAAGAGTATTAAAAAGAGAGAGAAACAGACAAAAAATGAGGAATGCTTTCTTGAACATCTTTCTAATTGTAAGTGGTTGGTTGATACATGCGAGGAAAGACAGGAAAGCAAATTGACGTCAACTAAAAAAATACTGCCAAAGCTGATAGTAAATCGGCTTTTAGAGACAGAGATTAAGTATTGGTCGAAATTCAAACAAATGTTTGTTTGTGACTAATCCTCAATGTTGTGCAGTGCGGGACGGACATCCCATGAATGATCTACTCATGCATGGAGGGATGGAGGGAAGCGGCAGCTTCTGTTGCTGATGGAGCACCCGTAGGTAGAAGTCTGACTTCGGCTCGCTCTTCCAGTCATAGGAGCCGGGACCTACGGCTTAAGAGTGGATTCGAACCACTACAAACATCAGAGCACCCGCCGGGACTCGAACCCGAAACCTGTGGCACCGAGCGCTATCCATTCAACCAATTAGGCCTTCAAACAAATGTAGTTAAAAAGAGTATCCAACTAAAAACAGAAAAAAGACCGGGAATTTTTTTTTTCTTCAAAAGTGTTAAAAATTAGACAGGACGTAAGTAACAATATTAAGAAGCATAAAATTGTGTGTTATGAATATAAATTATAATGAAATTATCAGTTGCTTCCAATTTTTAGATTTTATGTCCAACTCGTGGCTTAGTGCCCGCCTTGCTGCTGATGAGCATTAAAGCTACTACTACCACCACACCATATCACATCACTGTGACAAGAGCTGAGTTGCCCTATGCACAGTTTGGGAATGATGTGGGTGAGAAGTTTGACTGAGCTCCATTACGCTCTTACGGTCATAAGAGACCGGGACTTACGACAAAATTGATTCGAACCACTACAAGCATCCAGGGGGTAAAGCCGGTTTCGATCCTGAAAGTGTGGCACCGAGCGCTAGAGCACTAAACACTCGTGCATTCAAGCCCGAGCATTAGGGCTGAATTCAATCCTCTGGCGACTTTGTTGTAGACACTGTTTCAAAACACGAGGCGATTCGATGGCGTTTGTGATGTTCAGCATCTTGCCTCCTTAGTCGGACTATCTGGTGGGAGGTTTGGAAATATGAGTTAGTTCCCATGAAAAGTGCTCCCAAATGGCACTGTCTTCATTCTTCAGTTTCACGAAGCCAAGTCCAGTCAAACTTCTACCTACAAGCGCACCCTCATAACATTAGCCACCCCTTCCTTTCGTGACACTGGTTCTTGAACTTCGTCACATGTTGCTGTCCACAAAGTGGATAAGAAATAACAGATTTTAACATTTTAAATCTTACTTTTTATTTTGAAACAATTTTTTATTATTATATATGTAAATATAAATAATAATGACAATTTTAATCTAAAAAAATCGAACTCATTAGAATTTTTAAGAATCTACTTAATACAAAAAAAATAATGAAATATGAATCTAAAATATCACACATACTGATATTTTCATTTTGACCGGTAAAATTTCTCAAGAATTCAGTTTATAGTAGGGTATAAGATAAATAAAATAAAATATTAATAAATTATTATAATAAATAAAGTCATTTAAACCAATGTTAAATTGATATTTTATTATTTCAGAACATAATGAAAACTTTTCACAACCAAGAAATGTTTTAAAATAGACATCTGTTATACAATAGACATAAACCGTTTTGACACATTATTTTTCTGATCTAGATCAGTTGTAGTTGATTAAAAAGGAAAGAGAAATGAACATTTCTTATTTCACAATTTAAAACTACGCTTTAAAACTGTAATCTAAAATTCATTTCTTTTAAATCAATTTCTAAATTATTTTTAACGAGATGATTATTAATTAAGATTATTAATGGCATTAGATTATTCCGCTGATACTAATTTGAATATATACTAAAAATACATACAGTAGAACCTCTGTAAGTCGACTTCAAATAATTCAGGAGTATAGAGGACTTATGGAGAGGATTTCGACTTACGCAGATTTTGTAAAAATATTCGACTTGCAGAATTTAGATTCCTTCTAACTTATTCTCAGTTAGAGAGCTAAAATAAATAAAAATTCAGGAGGATTAGGAGGTAATAAACATGTTTATTTACAACTTAAGTTGTATTGTATGCACTACAATAAAAAAACAAAATAATTCCGAAACAACCTTAAAATTAAAAATATCATGTATTAAAAAGTCAGTTATTATTATTTATTTATTTTTTATTTAAACAATTCGGTCGTTCCTCTCTATCTTTTAGCATTATCTAAGCTATAAAGAGCAGAAAATTCTTTTTTCTCCCAAGTTGCTATTTCATAGAATTGGTTACATTCTATTTACTGTATACTCCCATTGTTTTCTAAGAAACAATGACGTGCGTGTCGGTAACTTATTGTTCTTCGAGCTATAGAGGTAATTAGTTTCAAATGATCGAGTTGTAAGGTTGTAAAAAAAATCAAACATTGCTAATGTTCGAGATACAGAGGTCAATTTTTTTCGAGTTGCGGAGGGAAAATATATACCAAAAATGGCTTGTGGGATTGACTAATTTTTTTTCGTCATATAGAGGGTTGAAATTTCGAGTTGGAGAGGTTCTCGACTTAGAGGTTCTATTTTATATACATTATATTATATATATTGTGTATATTGTATATATATATATACTAGGAAATTTTAGTATATTTAGATATATCATATAAACTTTTAATATATATATATATATATTAAAAAATTCAAATCATTAGGCAATCTGATTTGAAATGTAAAACTGCTTAATAATTGACCCTTGGAGTCTTATATCCTTGAAATAAATGCTAATGATTCACGGATAAAAATATATGTATTTTCTTAAAAATAAGCTCCAAAGTTTCGTAAACATATATCATTTGACATATTTATGAGAAGTAATTTTAATTTTTAGAAATCCCATTAATTTTTCTAATCAATTCTCTCTTATATATATACTATGATGTTAATATATTCAGATATAACATAAAATTATAATATATATATATATGACTTAAATCTTTTTGGCAGTCTGATTTGGAATGTAAAACTGCCTTAAATAAATTGACCCTGGAGTCTTATGTCCTTGAAAAATATGCTAATGATTCACGCATAAAAACTTGTATTTTCTTAAAAATAAAGCTCCATTCCTGTAAACATATATTCAACATTTTTGTTATTTATGCTATTTATAAATTAATATGTGATAATCTTTAAGTATTTATCATCTTAACCATTTAATGAGTTTTGTGTAATACCTAATTTTGATATACTAAGCCCATTATCGTCTGAAACGAAGATTCAGAAATAAAAATAATAATAAAATAATAAGAATATATTATTATTAAACAATATTATTATTATTTATTAAATAAAATTAAGAATATTATCAAATATATATCAATATAAATTAACATATATATATTATCTAAATATATTAACTTATATATAATACTGTTTTTAAATTAATATGCGATAATCTTTATGTAGCTGACATCGTCTTGCGCCATTTTAATACATTTTTATGTAACACCTAAATTTTGATATACTAGGCTCATTATCGTCTGAAACGAATTCAGAAATAGTAATAATAAATATAAATAAGAATATTAGAATTATTATTAGTAGTAGTAGTAATAGTAATGATAGAATTAAACAATTTTATTTTTGTTATTAAACATTATTATTATTTATTAAATAAAAATAAGAACACTATCAAATGAAATTAAAAGCTTTAATTTTGTAATTTTAAAACGTTTCTAAAGTCAATCTTATCTATCTTAAATATATATATAGCATATAAAGATAATATCAAGAATATATTAATATATATTTATATTTTGAAATTATTTAAATGTATTCACTTATATATAATATTGATTAATGCTATTTATAAATTATCATACGATAATCTTTATGTATGGCATCGTCTTAAACTATTTCATTAAATTATTGTGTAATACCCATAGTTTAATATAATTCAGGATAATAAACTATGTGGAAATAATAATATTAGAATTATGTGCTGTAGGCTAAACAATATTATTATTGTTATTAATATTATTTATTAAATAAAAATATAAGAATATTAATGTCGAAAACGGGAAATTAGCTATAATTTTACAATTTTAAGTAGACGTCAATTAAGTCAATTATATATATATATATATAAGATAATATCAAAAGTGATATATTAATATATATATTTATGTATTGAAATTATTTAAATATATTGATTTATATATAATAATATGTATTATTGTTTACTTATAAATTAATATACGATATTATGTATGGCATCCGTGTGAAACCATTTGAATGTAAATTATTGTGTAATACCTTAAATTTTAATATAATTCTGAAAAAATTCAGAAAAATAATAATAACAAATAGGTGTTAGTGTTTATTATTATCGAATTTTTCATTATTTTCTTACTTATTCTTATTTATTATTATTTTTCTGAATGATAATAATAATAGACAATAATGTTTAATAATACAATTCCAATTAAATAAAAATAAGAATACATATAGCAGGGATATGAAATTGAAAAAGCTTTTGCACTCTTTGTAATTTTAAAATGTTAATAAAGTCATTCTATCCAAAGCTAATGGCTGCTACTAGAAAGTTCATATACCTATATATATATATATAGAGTATAACATCAACACACATCAATAGGTAAATATCAATATAATACATATCACTATAAATTAATATATATATATATATGTAATATATATTAAAAGTATTTGGGTATATATTAACTTGTATATAGTATTAGTTGATTAATGCTATTTATAAATTAATATGCGATAATCTTTATCTGTGGCATCTTCTTGCACTATTTTAATATATATTATTATTATGTAATACCTAAATTTTTGATATGATTCAGACCTATTAGAATTATTGTTATTATACAATATTATTATTATTGTTGTTGTTGTTTATTAAATAGTGGTTATTAGGAAATAAAATAGAGAAAGCCACATTTTTGTAATTTTTAAAATATTTCTTAAAGTCAATTTATCCAAAACAAATGGTTCCTACCTTTCAGAAAGTTCTATATAGCATATATACTATATAAAATTATAATATATACAGATATATATATGCGTGTTTTAAAATTAAAATCTTCATGACAATCAGATTTGAAATGTAAAAAAGTACGTTAATACCTCCGGAATCTTATTTGTTCTTGAAAAAAGCCATTGGTCGTCTTGAAACGAATTGAAAGTCACTATTAATAATAAATATAAATAAGAATATTACAATTATTGTTATTATTATTATTATTTATTAAATAAAAATAAGAATATTAAAGCAAATGCAAAAGAAATTGAAAGCTTTTACTTTTGTACTTTTAAAACGCTAATTAAGTCCGGAAATTGATGTTTGAACTTTATTAACGTTTTATCCAAACAAAATGGCTCCCTACGAAGGATTCACATATATATATTATATATATATATGCATAATGATTAAAGATATGTAAATTAATATATATATGTAAATTTATTTTCGATTTATTACTCATAATTTATTATATAGTAAATTTATTATTATAGAATACAATCTTACGAGGATTAATGGTTCAAAATGAATATTGTTCATATAGAGAAAATGTTTCAAGATGGT
>BPLR01001523.1:0-43544 GCA_021605095.1 Caerostris extrusa
TTACGTATTGCTGTTCATTAGTAATAATTATTATTCGAAAATGTTAGATAAGAAAATGTTAATTAAAAATTAAGTTCTGTTTAAACATATTCACGTTATGCTCCGTTTGAAAAAATAACGAGACAACTGAAAATGAGTAAAATATAATGAATAATTAAACAAAAAAGAATAAACGAAAGAAAGAATAAAAATGCTGAGTTTTGATACATATTTATGTATGCTGCACAAAATATTGAGAGATTAGCTGCATCAATCTTTTAATGTTTATTTACTTGTTATTAACAATTTTTTGAAAAACAAGAGGAGTAATTATATATATATGTCCAAATTTCAAAATAAGGGCCGTTGGTATTTGGCAACTTTTTTTTGAGGAGCCAATTGGGTGATAAGTCACCAAATGTGGTGTAACCAGTTTCTTGTACTTTTGCAATACATTGCGCTACATTCGGTAACCCGTTACTTGGCTCACTTCGCCAAAGAGAATTTTGACACCAAATCCTAATGGCTCCTATTCTGGTGATTTTAACGTATACACACTGTATTTGAATAAGCAGTTAATCTCAAGTCAATGTTAAATATTACTAAGGCAGGGAATATTGTTACCAATATTTATGCACTGCAAATAATCCAAAATGTAGAGGCAATTATGCAAAAGTTTTGTCACACTTTAGAATCTAATACGAACATCCACTCATCACATTCGCATGGTTAATAAAATAGAGCAGCTTTTATTTGATAAGTGCTGTTGGGTATTTGACTTATTAAACTGGAGTGAAATTCCATCGAAATTGTAACAGTAAATCATTTTGTAAGAAATAAGTATAGAAATTAGAAATAGACATTACCATCTATGTATGTTTGTTGAGAAGTTAAGGGGAAATGCATTTAATTTTAGGGAGAATAAAGTTTACCGATCAATACTAGGCTAAACTTGGCACGAAAATGCATTAGCAGATTACGTAATGTTCATTAGTTTTAAATTGAACATAATTTAAACATATTCACGTTATGTTCTATGAAAAAACAACTAAAATTGTGTAAAATATAATAAATAATTAAATTTAAAAAATATAAAAAACGAAAAAAGAATAGAAACCCCAGAGTTTTCATACAGTATACATACAGTTTGATATAAGTATGGTACTGGCATTTGATGTTATATATATATATCAAATACCAATACGTTGTTTATATTATTTACAGATATATACATATATATATACAAATTGTAAAAATAGCTACGGTTTAAAATTTTTTTGTGGAGACAACTGACGATAAGTCGCCAAATGTGCTTATTGGATTGTGGGAACAATTTTTTTGCATAATTATCCCGTATTTTAATATAACACAAATATAGGATTAGCAATATTAATGAAATATATTTAGCTCGGACTTAAATATTTCATAAGCTAGAGCAAGTAGTAAAAAATCGGTTATTTTTTAAATTGTTTCCAAATTGTAGCATTCAAACTAAACTGATTACTGCTAGATTCTTTTGTTGTTTTGCAAACCTTATAAATGCAGCAGATATTACTTCATTCCAAGATAAATATTTTCTCAAAGGAAAGAAAACTTAAAGGTTGTTTCCAGCTCTCCAGTTGATAATCTCTGCTCTATCATTTTAAAGCACTCCTTTTCATTACTTATATCACCCCCTTCTGCGGCGGTCTTCTTACAAATAGAAAACCTTCTGCAACCATCCCATAATCGTTGGAACACTTTTTTCCCGCATTAGCATTAAATGAAGGGTGTGCAAGGAAGGGAAGAAGACAATTATAGGAAGGCAGACTAATTTCCGTCCTATATAATTAAAAGAGGTGTCCTAGGCGTACTTTTATGAATGCAATCTACGTGAATTTAATGTCAGCTGGTGCTTCGGAGGTTGGTTAATGAGTATTCCTGAAGCAAGAAAGACATTTTTGGTAGAAGGGAACCATAGAATATGAAATAATGATTGAATATAAATGTATGCAATTTAAAGAATTGTAATTGGCTTAGGATTTTTTAAAAATTCTGAGATTGTGTTTAACTACATTGAGTACAAGTACAGGAATTAAAAGCAAGGCTGTATTAAATATAGAAATTAATAAGTGCATTACCATCTATATGTATGATTGTTGAGAAGTTGGTGAAATGCATTCAGTTTTTTACGGAAAATAAATTTTATTGATTAATACTTGGCAAAACTTGGCACGAAAAAAACACATTACGAGAATACGTAATGTTATTTAGTAATTAGTATTATTTGAAAAGCTGTTAGACTCAGTTTTTAAATTATGTTCGATTTAAATATATACAACGTTATATCTGTATGAAAAATAAAGAAACATCTAAATGAGTACACTATAATAAATCAAATAAAAAAAGAATAAAAGTGTGAAAAGAAAGAATAAAAAAAGTCTGAGTTCTGATATATATATATATATCTATCAGAACTCAACATTTATTTATCTATATTATTCTATTTACTGAAAGATATATGGATACATCTTTCACTAAATAGACTACTAATAATGAGAATAATATAATAAGTTCTGATTTAACTCAGAAATATAATTTTTCAGGAAATTTTAGTGCACTATTCACAGTTATAATAACAATAATTCAATCTAGGTGTTAATAAGCAAATTATCAAGGAATTATACAGAACTATAAAATGTATTCATTTGAATTGTGAAAAAAAAATGTAACTGGATTGTGGAAATTATTTTTTTCTTTTTACAATAAATTTATATAATTATCCTACATTTTAATAAAAACACAAACAAAAGCTAGTAACTTTAATGGAAAATATTTAGTTCGGTCTTAAATATTTCATAAGCAACTGCAAACAGTAAAAAAATCTGTTTTTCTAAAATTGTTTCCAAATTGTAACATTAAAACTAAAATAAATACTTCTAGATTCTTTGCTATTTTACAAGCTTTCATATACGATATTAGCCTCATTCCAAGACAAATATTTCTCAAAAGGAAAGAAAACTTAAATGTTGTTTCCAGTTTCCAGTTGATGTAATCACTGCTCTATATCATTTTAAAGCACTCCTTTCATTACTTATATCACCCCTTCTGAGGCGGTCTTCTTTTTTACAAATAGGAAAACCTTCTGCAACCATCCCATAATCATTGGAACACTTTTCTCGCATTAGCATTAAAATGAGAAGGGTGTGCAAGGAAGGGAAGAAGACACTATAGGAAGGCAGACTAATTCCGTCCTATATAATTAAAAGAGGTGTCCTAGGCTTAATTTTATGAATGCAGTCTCGTGAACCTAACGTCAGCTGGTGCTTCCGAGTTGTTAAATGAGTGTTCCTGAAGCAAGAAAGACATTCTTTTTTTTTAGTAGAAGGGGAACCATAACAATATGGAATAATGATTGAATATAAACGTATGCAGTACAAGTACAGGAATTAAAATGTAATGTTGTATTAAATATGGAAATTAGGAAGAGCATAACTATCTATATATGTTTGTTTGAAGTTAAGGGGAAATGCATTTAGTTTTAAGAAGAATAAAATTAATTGATTTTAACTTGGCACGAAAATGCATTAACATATTAAGTAATGTTCATTAGTATTAATTATTTTGTGGAAAATTTTAAACTTCTCTCTACATTACGTTGGGATTCAAACATATGCATGTTATATCTGTATGAAAAAAAAAAAAAAACGAAACAGCTAGATTATAATATAATAAATCAAATAAAAAAAGAGTAAACCGTGAATGAAAGAATAAAAAAGGTTGAGTTCTGATATATATATATATCAGAACTCAACATTTATATATATATATATATATATTCTATTTACTGAAAGATATTCACGTTATTCATCTTTCAGTAAAGAGAAAACTAATAATGAGAATAATATAATAAGTTCAGATTTAAATCAGAAATATAATTTTTAAGTAAATTTTAGTGCATTATTCACAGTTATAACAACAATAATTCAATATAGGTATTACTTAAAAACTTCGAAGAAAAATCATTTAGAACTAAGAAATAAAATCATTTGAATTATCAAAAACATAACTGAATTGTGGAATAATATATTTTTTCTTTTGACAATAAATTAACGTAATTATTCTGTATTTTAATACAACACAAACAAAAACTAGTAATTTTAATGGAAAATATGTAGTTCGGTCTTGATTTATTCATAAGTTACTGCAAGTAGTAAAAAAAATCAAATTTTTCAAAAATTATTTCCAAATTGTAACATTAAAACTAAAAAGATTACTGCTAGATTGTTTTGCTATTTTATATACGCAAACCGATATTAGCCTCATTCCACGATAAATATTTCTCAAAGGGGGAAAACTTAAATGTTGTTTCCAGTTTCCAGTTGATGTAATCACTGCTCTATCATTTTAAAGCACTCCTTTCATTAGTTATATCACCCCTTCTGTGGCGGTCTTCTTTACAAATAGGGAAACCTTCTGCAATCTTCCCATAATCATTGGAACCATTTTCTCGCATTAGCATTAAATGAGCAAGGAAGGGAGTGAAGACAATTACAGGAAGGCAGACTACCTCCTCGTCCTATATAATTAAAAGAGGTGTCCTAGGCGTACTTTTTATGAATGCAGTCTTCGTGAATCTAACGTCAGCTGGTGCTTCCGAGTTGCTTAATGAGTATTCCAAAGCAAGAAAGACATTTTTTGGAACCATAGAATATGGAATAACGATTGAATATAAATGTATGCACTTTAAAGAATTGTAATTGGCTTAGGATTTTTAAAAATGTTACAAAAACTGAGTTTAACTGCTTGGGTGCAAGTACAGGAATTAAATGCAATGTTGTATTAAATATGGAAATTAGGAAGAGCATAACCATCTATGTGTATGTTTGTTGAGAAGTTAAGGTGAAATGCATTTAATTTTATGGAGAATAAATTTTATTGATTAATTCCTGGAAAAACGTGGCACGAAAATGCATTAGCAGATTAAGTAATATCCATTAGTATTAATATCATTTGAAAAATGTTAGACTTCAGTCTTAAATTATGTTCAGTTTAAAAATGTTCAGCTGCTGACTATATAGCCAAAGATGATATATATATATGAATAAAATATTGAAAAATGTTGCACAAAAATTTTCAGATTAGGTGATCACATTAATCTTTTTTAATTCTCTGTTCGACTGTGTAGCTGATAATACTTATATGTTACTTTTTAAATAACTTTATGGAAATAAACAAGGACAAGTAGCTATATATATATATATATATATATATATGTATATATAAGGCATGACTAATGCAAAAATATCATACAAACTTGATAACATACCTTACAGGAAATAAAAAAAGTGATGCTTTGTTGCATACTTTTATTAATAAAAACGAATAAAAACATCGAAAAAGAAAAATTATAAAAATGTCTGTTGAATCTAAAATCATAATTGTGGATCAAACGAAGGACATTTTAATTAGATTGTATGAAAATTAGAAACCCTGAAGGCAAATTTGATAATCTTGGATCATATTTGTGATCAAATGAAAGACGTTTTAATTTGATTATACGAAAAATAAGAAATTTGAAATAATTTCGCTCGATATATGCAATTAAATTATGAATTTTTTCAATTTATTAGCTATTTAAATGTACAACAAAGCCCAATATTTACTTTTCTGTAACATAAGTTTTCAAACTATTTATCCATTTTTTGATGGAACTCATGTTGGAAGTCCAATTGCTACAATATATTATTTGAATAAATTAAAGGGGCTTTTTTTTCTGTAAAAACATTTTTTAAGAACGGATTAAGAATCGAAGAACTGTCTTTAAAATTCGTCAAAAGTGACTTAGAAGTTAATCTTGTTCTGATGAAATACTGGTAAATAAATTTGTTGCTTTGTAGATTGGGCACTTAGGCATAATTATTTGGTATTGAATTTGATATCAGCATTTCAACGTAATCCACTTGTCTTCGCTTATTTTATGATTCTATTTAATTTAAACAAAAATTGAACTATCTTCATAACATAATAAAATAATTTCGAAAAAAAATTGTATTACTTTGACCTACATCTCAAATCCCTTTCAATCTGCTGTAAATAACCTATTCAAGGACATCTTCTGAAATGCTACAGCTTTTCTTCAGATTTATCCTTTTGGTGCATGTGCGACAGCATTCCAGCGCCTGTTAATAAGAGTAATTTATCACGCGCGGGCAATAAATTCCGAACTGGAGAGCAACTTGTCAACTGCACGTGGGCAGGTATTAAGTCTGGCGTTGCTTAAGCAGTTTATTTGTGCACTAATAGAGTTTAGCATAGCAAAAGTGTATTAATCTCCTGCAGTCCTAAGATGGATCCAGTGTGCCAATCTTGTAATCCAAAAAATACTATCACATATTATATTAATACACTGATTTATCTTAAAAATTACTCACATTTATCGTTACTATATGAAAATGCATCGAGTGGGACAATGACTTATTCAGTCAGTAATCTGATTTATCTTTCAATCTGAAACTAATTAGATGGGAAAATCTGTATACCTACAGTTACACATATTCACATTTACAATAAAAATGAACATGGAATGACATTGTTGAAACATAAGCTTATCGGTATACATTCAAAAGACACATTAATGGGGCAATCCTATGATATTGATATACAGATATATCTTTACAGTTACACAAATTTATTTTACAATTAAAAATAGCATTGACTAAGACAAGGTTTTTAATTCTTAAAATACTAAAATAAAAATAGTCGTAAGAGAATTCAGTAAATCAGTTTTATATTCCTAAAATTATTGGTACTCAATGTATTTTTATAATGTTCATATCTATCACTATAATCAGAATGTGCATTGAATAGTACAGTTTGTAAATCCTAAGAATATTACTAGACATACTAATAAATAAAAATTAGACAAATAAAATGTAGATAGACAATAGACTATTATACTTATTTATTTATTTTTTATTCAGTCGCAAAAGGCATTATCAATCCCTTTAAACTTCAAAATCTTTATAAAAATATTTCTCTTCAGAGTTATAAAGATTTATATTAACAGTGCATTGAGCATTCTAATCCAGTAAACGTTAAAATATTGGTTCATGGTTATACATTAAAACTGGAAGGTGCACTGCATGAAATAATCGTGTAAATTGAAAAATATTAGTATACAATCGTATTGTTGCATCGTTTAAGATATTGGTACATCGTATATAATAGTTATCTTTACAGTTGGAAAGGTGCATTTAAGCGCCAACAGAATGTTGGCACACTGATTTATCTATGTAGTTAAACTACTTTAAATTGTATTAGTGGGGCTTCAGTTTAATTTTAAAACACCCTGTATTTCTAGTAAAAAAATACATTTAGTCTGTCTGGTATGATCTTAAAAATATTGGTGTACGCTTTATGCAAGAAAAAAATGATCCATGGCAATTTATTTCAAAACAAAGAAATAAAAAAAAAAAATATTCATGCATCTGTACATTTTGTAATATTTCATCATTGAATGTCATAAAATAAATAGATGATCATTCTAATTCGTATTGAACATTCGAATATGTGCAATTGCATTGCTTTATTTACATTTTTACAACTGACTTATATTTAATTTTCTTTTTTTGATTGTTTATTAATTTCTTAA
The DNA here is from genome assembly GCA_021605095.1 of Caerostris extrusa. Classification (NCBI taxonomy): domain Eukaryota; kingdom Metazoa; phylum Arthropoda; class Arachnida; order Araneae; family Araneidae; genus Caerostris; species Caerostris extrusa. Next base: position 7,613 of record BPLR01001523.1, read on the forward strand.
AATTAATTTAAATTAACATACTAATACTAAACAAATAACATTATGTTAATTACTTAAAGTATAAGCAAAATTTGAAATTATAAACATTAAATCATAAACAGATGACAGTGGGTTTTAATGATAAAACCTCAATTGTATTTAGACCATTAAATTTTTTTTTTATGTTATTATAAGAAAATTTATTATACAAAAATAATAAAATTAAGAACAATATACCTTTTTTATATTTTATTCAATACAAATATCCGTTTATCGTCGATTTTGTATATATATTTACAATTGCAATAAAAATTGATAAAAATATCAATATTATCCAAAAAAATATTATTTGTTGTTAACTTATACGAAGATTCGAAATATGTGCAATTTGGTTATGTTCGTCATATGAATAATTTATAAGTTATCCTTCAAAACTTATTTCTATGTATTTTCGAGACATCAGAAAAAAAATTATTGAATAATTTCACAGTTCAACCACATCATTTTATCTATTAATAAATAAAATATTTTATGATTTCAACCTCTTATCGTTGATATATATCTAATTGAATATGATATAATATAACGTATTGCATCGTAGTGTCTAATGATATGAGACTAGACAAATTAGACAACAGAAATCTAATATCTCACTTCGAAATATTGCATTACTATATATGGGATGCAAATATATTGCATGAAATATTGCATATATAGTGCTTGAAATATTGCATTATGATAATGGCTGAAAATATCTAATATTAAAAATTGTGAATAGTTGAATGATTAATTAAAATATTGAACACAAATTAAGAACCACCATTAAAATTATTTCATTTTGCTGTATACAAAGTTATAATTTTTAACTACAAAACTGCAGTTATAACTACAAAACTACAAAGTTAACTACAAAGTTGCAGTTATTTATTGGACATATAAAATAAAACTAACGTAAATTAGGCTATTACTTAAAATTTGAAAGTTAAAAGGTTATAATTAAAATGGAAAATTATAATTAATTTACGATTAAAACATAATTTAATTTAAATTATAAGATTTATTATAAATTACAAGATAATATTGGTATATAAAATGTTATTTATTAAAATTAAAATATCATACGAATTTAGTTAAAAATATATGTTGAATATTGGCGTATCATTTTGAAGCTTTTTTCCAAGTATAAAGCATATCTCCTATTAATAGAAAATTAAAATTTCAAGAAATAAATTGTGTCAAAAACAAGGACTTTTTATAATTACTGAGATTTAAAATTATTAATTGATGTGTTTAACAAAATTGAATTTTTTAACGAATGAATGAATTTTTATATGCAAAACAGATGATTTTCTTATGGCATTGCTCTAGCTACATTGCCTTCCAGAAGGACTTTTAAGGATACCCAGCGTGTTATATGAGAGAAAACACGGAAACTTCCATTAGGCATCCTTACGCGCTTTACATGTTATCACAATTGCAATCGAGGCTCGTAGTCATTTCAAAGGAGTGTCTGCAACAAACAGACGTCACCAGCATATTCGAATCTGATCCTTTCTGCACTCTAGCTGCGCATGTCACTACTTGGCCACAGATCCGCATTTCAAACATATTATTATTGCACAAAACATAAATTGGATGTTTTTTTTTTTTTTTAAGAACATAATTGTTTTGTTTAAAAATAACTTGCTGTTAATTAATATTAAATAAACAGAAGTTTAAGAGTTAGAAAAATTGAATTAGCCAAATTGAATTAGGTAATTTTTCAAATTAAGACTCGATGGGTTTCGTGACCTCACTTTTAAAATTGCCATGAGTTTGAACTATATATTTTGTTGTAGGTTTGTTATGCTTTGGACTAATTTATTCAAGTATAAAGCCTATTCATTATTAATAAATCGAAATTGTATATTGAAATTAGGTGAATTAAATATATGCTGTCTGAATGAAGTATTCTGCAGAATGGTATTCAACAAAACATATTATGCAATACAATAATTATTTCGTTGAGTTTATAACGAAACCATATAAAAACATTTTTAGAATAACGTTTTTTTTTTGTTATCGTTAACTCAAATAAGTTTTAGTGTAATTTTTAACTCTTTATTTATTTCCAAAGTTTTAACAGATTTCAGTCATTTAACAGATTTACGATAAATTCATTTTAACAGTTGGAGGATGATAATGTTTTTCGGTCATTATCATCCTCCTGCTGCATCATTATTTTTAATGGCTTTCGGGCATTATCCTCGTACGTCTCCAAATTTTTAGCAATTGAGCTAGAACACTCCGCTAGGGGTAAACTAGGACGAGCCGCACAAGAGAAATCATAGTTATAAGAGTGGTTGGGTATCAAAGATAAAAACGATGGCCACCTGGCAGACGAGGATGGAATGGAAGATCACAAAGGAATGCTGCATGGTATGCTTAGCTCATTTGTTAGAGAGAGTACCAAGACCATGGAATTTAGAAAAGTTCATCAGGTTGAGAGCTTGAGAGTGACGCCAGGACACGTGAAGTTTGAAAGTCATAGATGCCAAGTGCTGTATTCAATATTTTGAATCATAGTTCATTATCGAGTTTTTATATTAGTTATTGAATACTTTTGCATTATGCATAAGTTCATAAAATAAATGTGTTGTTCAATTTTTCTTGTGTTATATAAATGTCCTCTTATTTTAATACCCTTCGGGTTGTGAATCCTTGTATTTGGATAATAAGGATTTGGAAAAATGTATAGCAGGCTATCTGTTTGTCAATGAACTGTATTCTTTTCACTGTTTAACGAACTGTAACTTATGATAATAGTAGGAATCAATATTCAATCTCTTGCTTGTTACCACTTTGCATTTTCTATACAGGATTTCTTTGGAATATTAAAATACCACGCGATCAGTTCTGATTTGCAAATGATTGACGGTCTGGGATAGAAATATTAATATACGATGGAAAAACATCTTCATTAGCCCACAAATGCTGTTAAAATTAATATTTTTTTCTAATGGAAAAATTGAACATATTTATTTACCATTAGAGTTACAATAAATTACGATCTAATGCCAGAAATAAAACAGGCATGTTGGAATATTCTTGGCATATTATTTTAGTAAAACTACTCAGTTTATATACATGGAAATATGTAGGATTTTCTTGACTGCTAATCCAATAAGCAGGTGGCGACACGTGAGGGTTATGTTTTGACGCAGAGTTTGTTTCCGAGGAGCTATGAGCTTTGAACTTCGAATTTAGAAATTGGTTTGGTATGTCGCTCTACGGTCATTTTGTGCACACGAGGGCTAAGCAGACCGGGACCTACAGTTTAATGTGGATTCCGAACCACACTCACAAACATCCATGCTACCGCCAGGATTCGAAGCCTGTGGTTCCAAAGGCCAGTGCGCTAGTCACTTGACCGTCAGACCTCGAATTTAGGAGAAGACAGGAGAGCGAATTTGGCAGTAGATGGCTAATGACGTTGTGGGCAATAGAAATGGCAATGAATATTTTTTGTTAATGGAGATAGCTAATGATGTTAAATTTTACATTAGTATATTGTAAATATAGTTGTAGATAGTGTGCATTAAATGTAATGAAAAAAAGGAACACTCTATTCTTTTTGTATTTGTTTTAAATACCCCCTAGACACCTTCCACACGTATGGCCGTTTATATTGCTTCCGCTTGACGACCAAAAAGAATTTCCAGCTTCAAAAGTTGAAATTACAAATTTATTGATATCAAGAATGCTATCATTAAAAGCGATGACTATGATGAAGGATTTTGTGAGGAATTGTTGAATACCATCAATAATGCCAGAAATGCGAAGAAAGACCATGACAATCAACAACGAAAATATGCATTGTAACTGAATAAATTACGAATAACAGCTGAATTCAAAAACTAAAAAAATCGGGTTTGGGATTGACTCATTGATAGGTGGGAAAACAAAGCTTATTAAAATGTTACGAATGTCGAAATAGCAGACCTTTAAGATGCCTTGTCCTAAATCAATGAAAGAAAACAGAAACAATTCAATATTTTTGTACATAGGAAACATCAGATATCCATGCTGCTCAAATACATTCTGCAATGTTTAAAGGAAGACTTAAAAGAAATGGAGTTAAACAAAGCAATTGTAGTCGCACTTATTGACACAGGTAGTTTTCCATAAGCCTATTTCGAGAAGATGTGTGTATTGAGATGCTGAAGTTTTTTAATAAAGGAAATTTGGCAGTTTAAAGTTTTGAAAATTCACAGATTTCAATTTCGGCATATTTTGAACAGGAAGTCACTAAAAATGGCAAACAATTAATTTGAAATATTATTTTGGCATGGCATGGGGGACCAAGCTCACAGTTACGATTTCAGACAGTTCTAGGATCTCATATTTGAGGTCAGAACTTGTCTGAATTTCACCGAGAATAAAGTGGTACTTTACAAATACGAAACTTAGACTACATTAAATGTAATGAAAAGTGGAACACCTTTTCTTTTTTTTTTGTTTGTTTTAAATATCTCTAGACACCGCCCACACACATATAAAGCTCATGGTTAAAATAATTAAATTAATGAAAAGCTACCAATTTGTTTTTAAAAAAAAAAACCTATCAAAGCATCTATTTCGGAAGACTATAAAATTTTATTAACAAAATATTTTAACTAAACCAATTCTATTAAAACTTGACATGGTTTTCCAATGGCTAACTTTATAGACACCAACAATTATTATTTGAATCCAATCTGGTATTGTCGCGTATTAAAGCCCACAAGCCAGTACAAGCAGCAAGCGGAAGCTAATCCACGCATGAGGTTTAAATGCGACGCCGTCTTCGGTAATATCTGTGTGCCACTGCGAATGGTTCATTTGATGGTAATCCAATGAGGAACGCAATGAAGCAGGCAATTCTTGGGAGTAATCCGCGGATTAGGGCATTCGTATTCCGCATGGTCAATATTTAAACACCGGATATCCGTCACGAGAGATGTGTGCCGGACATCGATTTCCATATCTGGCCCCGTGCAACAGTGGGCGAAGGAGCACCATAACTCATAAAACACAAATAGTTCCATTGAAATGCCATCCATTCGCCATTTCAAGGCGGAAGATATATTGTAAAACGGTGCTCGACTGTCATCACAGATGGACGGGGAATGAATCTGTTCGAACACAAATAGTCCCACTGAAATGCCCTCCATTAAACATTTCAGTGCAGAAGAATATATTATAATCTGTTTGATTTTTCATTTGGATAAAAATAGTATTTATTAATTGAGATGTTTAAGATCCCTTGCATGTTTAATTACTTACATTTTGATTGTGCAGTGAGGAAATTTATATATTAAATATTAGTAAAAATTAAATTAAATGTTGTTTATAAGAGGCTTTATTATATTTGAGTACGTTTATAATACTTTTCATTCCCGTTCTTTATGTTTAAGATAAATATTATAGAATTTTGAATATATTGAAAAGCATTTTATATGATTTATGCATAATCTAGATTTCGAAGATCTTTAAAAATAAAATAAATAGAGATTTATAAATTAATAATAATATATAAATTTAAATTTATAAATAATATAAATCTAGACTTAAAATAATAAATGTAGATTTTTAAAAATATATCAATTATATACATATACTTCTGTGTCCAAAAAGTAAGACAAATGTTCAATTTAAAATTCTCGGGGCTTATGGAATTTCAATTTTTTTTCTTGTTCCGGTTGCTGGCACTGTCCCTTACATCTGTACGAAATTTGTTGTCAAACTATTCATTAGTGTTTAAGTTACGCTTCGCTTTGTGAGACGCTAAAACTGTTTCCGTCGATTTTTGAAAAGTCTGAATTAATTGAGCAAAGAACTTGCATTCAATTTTGTTTGCGGAAACGTATAGAATGTTGCAGAAGGTATTCGGTGAGCATTCCTAGATCGGAAAGAAACGTTTAGAAGTGATATAAAGAGTTCAAAGAAGGGAGAGAACGCGTTGAAAACAAAGAGCCCTCTGGTCGACCATCAACCTCAACCGACGAAGCTCAGGTATAAAAAAATTAAGGATCTGGCGCTTGCAAGCCAACGATTTACAATTAAAGACCTTGCTGCTAATGTTGGAATTTCCATAGCATCCGTCAATTCCATTTTGGGCCTCAAACGCGTCAAATCTCTACTGGTACTGAAAACACTGAATGCGCCAGCTCACACTGCATTAATTCTTCGTGACTTTTTCGCCAAAAATGAAACCTATATCGTTCTACAACCCCGTATTCACACCGTGCGACTTCTGGCTATTCCCTAAATTCAAAATTCCAGTCCGACGACACTGTTTTGAGTCGATTGAAGAGATTCAACGTGAATAGCGGCGCGCTTTGAAGGCCATCCCTGCCGATGATATTTTAGCATGCATTGAGGATTGGAAAACAATTGGCATAAGCGCATTGTATCCAGAGGGGATTACTTTGAAGACGATGCAATAAATTTTGAAGAATAAATAAAGAATTTTTGACAAAAAATAATTCGTCTTACTTTTTTGACACAGTAGTATAGTTAAATTAATTAAATTAGAAAAAAAAAGCTATCAAACTATTTAAAAAAAACTGTCAAACCATCTATTTAGGAAGACTATAAAATTTTATTAACAAAAATATTTTAACCACACCAATACTATTAAAACTGAACATGGTTTTCTAATCGTTGACTTTATTGACACCAACAATTATTATTCGAATCAAATGTGATATTGTCGCGTATTAAAGCCCACAAGTCAGTGCACACTGCGAGCCGAAACTAATCCACGCATGAGGTTTAAATGCGACTCTGGACGCACGTCTTCAGTAGTATCTGTGTGCCACTGCGAAGGGTTCATTGGATGGCAATTCAACGAGAAACGCAATGAAGCAGGCAATTCTTGGGAGTCATCCCGCGGATTAGGGCGTTCGCATTCCGCATGGCCAATATTTAAACACCGGATTTAAGCCACGTTGGCAGAGTGCAGACATCGATTTCTATATCTGGGCCCGTGCAACAGTGGGCGAAGGAGCGCCATAACTCATGAAACGGTGCTCGACTGACATCACAGATGGACAGGGGGGATGGATCTGGTCGAACACAAATAGTTCTACTGAAATACAGTCCCTTAAACATTTCGGTGCAGAAGATATATTATAATCTGTTGGATTTTTCATCCATAATTCACGTAAAAAAAAAATAAAAATAGCATTAATGAAATATCAAAGATACTGTGCATGCTTAATTAATTACATTTTGATTATGCAGTGAAAAGAAGTATAAATTAAATATTAGTAAAAAATTAAATTAGACGCTATTTATAATATGCCTTGTTATATTTGAGAAAGTTTATAATGTTAATATATAAGTTTAAGATCAATATATAATTAACAGATAATAAGTTTAAGATCAATAATATTGTCTATAAGTTTAAGATCAATATTTCAGAATTTTGAATATATTGTAAGGAATTTTATATGATTTATGAATAATCTAGATTTTTAAAGGATAGAAATTATTTAGATTTAAAATAATAAATTTAATTTTTTTAAATAATGTAAATTCATTATCATAATCACTAGGGGATGTTTTATTTTTACATGGTAGATTTGTCAGCCCTACGTCCAACACTCTCACAGTCATTGTAGACCACTACTACTACTACACCACACCACATCACTATGCCTAGAGCTGAGTTGCCCCTTTACAGTTTGGGAATGATGTAGGTGAGAAGAAATCTGATTGGGCTCTGTGACGCTCTACGGAACCTTACGGCTCAACGTGGATTCCGAACCACTACAAACATCCATGCCACCACCGAGATTCGAACCTTTAGCCTGGGAACCAACGGCCAGAACGATAGCCGATTGATCATCAGGCCGGGGTCTACTTCGAGAAGATGTTTGTATTGAGATGCCAAATTTTTCTAATAAAGACAGTTTGGCAATGTAAAATTTTGACAGGAGTTTGTAAATTCAAAGATTTCAACTAAGAGATCCTTTGAACAAGAAATTACTGTAGATGGAAATGAATTCATTTGAAAATATATAATTTTGACATGGTATGTTGTGTCAATATTGCAATTACGATTTTAAATAGTAATAGGATATTTATAGTTATATATAGTTATGTCAAATATTTTAGGTCAGATTTCACTGAATTAGTGTCGTAACTTTAACTTAGTATTAACTTCAGAAATACGAAACGAAGATTGTATTAAACATAATGAAAAATGGAACATATTTTCGTTCTTTGATTTGAATATCCCTAAATACCATCCACACACACACACATATATAGTGATAGTTAAATTAATTAAATGAGAAAGAAAGATACCAAACTATTTCAAAAATAATAACAAAACCTATCAAACCATCTACTTCTGAAGACCATAAAATTTCATTAACAAAATATTTTAACTAGACCAATACTATTCAAACTTGACGTGGTTTTCCAACCGCTGACTTTATTGACAGCAGCAATTATCATTCGAATCAAATCTGGTATTGTCGCTTATCAAAGCCCACAAGGCAGTGCACAGAACAAGCCGAAACTAATCCACACATGACGTTTAAACGTGACTCTGGACACACGTCTTCAGCAATATCTGTGTGCCACTGCGAAGGATTCATTTGACGGCAATCCAACGAGGAACGCAATGAAGCAGGCAATTCTTGGGAGTCATCCCGCGGATTAGGGCATTCGTATTCCGCATGGTCAATATTTAAACACCGGATATCCGCCGCGAGAGATGTGTGCAGACATCCATTTCCATATCTGGCTGTGTGCAACAGTGGGCGTAGGAAGGGCCATGACTCATAAAACGGTGCTCGACTGTCATCACAGATGGACAGGGGGATGAATCTGTTCGAACACAAATAGTTCCACTGAAATGCCGTCCATTTGACATTTCAATGCGGAAGATATACTGTAATATGAAAGATTTTTCATTAGGATAAAAATAGTATTTTTTATTGACATACCAAAGATCTTTTGCGTGTTTAATTAACTGCATTTTGATTTTGTAGTGAAAAGAAGTATAGATTAAATATTAGCAAAAATTAAATTAAAGGTTGTTTATAAGATGCCTTATTATATTTGAGAAAGTTTATAAAACTTTTTATTCCCGTTCTATATATTTAAGATAAATATTTTAGAGTTTTGAAAATATTGAAAGGCATTTTATATGACTTATGAATAATCTAGATTTTTAAATAATAGAAATTATTTAGATTTAAAATAATAAATCTAAATTTTTAAAATAATATAAATTCATCATCATCAATAGCGCAACAGCTCCATGGCAGTTCATCTGTTTACTGGCAGATATCCAAACAGGGGTTGTTTTCTATTTACGGGGTAGGGTTGTCAGCCCTACGCTCAACGCTCTTACAGTCATTGTGAGATCTATTACTACTATTACTACACCACACAACATCACTATGCCTAGAGCTGAGTTGCCCCTTTTACAGATTGGGAATGATGTCGGTGAGAAGAAATCTAATTAGGCTCTGTGACGCTCTACGGTCATGTGAGACCGGAACCTGCGGCTCAACGTGGATTCCGAACCACTACAAACATCCATGTCCCCGCCGTGATTTGTACCTGAAGCCTGTAGCACCAACAGCTAGAACGCTAGCCGATTGATCATCAGACCGAGGTCTACTTCGAGAAGATGTTTGTATTGAGATGCCAAATTTTTCTAATAAAGACAGTTTGGCAATTTAAAGTTTTGGCAGGAGTTTGGAAATTCAAGGATTTCCACTAAGAGATCCTTTGAACAAATGAATTAGAATGGAGGAGATGGAAATGAATTCATTTGAAAATATATAATTTTGACGTGGCTTGTTGTGCCAACATAACAATTACGAATTCAGGCAGTTATGTGATACGATATTTTAGGTCTGACTTAACTGAATTTCACCAAAAATAATGTGGTACTTTACAAATACGAAACAAAGATTGTATTAAATGTAATGAAATGTGAAACATGAACACCCTTTCTTTGTTTTAAATATCCCTAGACACCGTCCACATACATATATAACTGATAATTAAATTAATTAAATTCGAAAAAAAAAAGCTACCAAACTATTTCAAAAATAAAAATCATATCAAACCATCTATTTCGAAAGACTATAAAATTTCATTATCAGTTTATTTCAACCAGACCAATACTAATAAAACTGAACAGGAGATTAGAATCGTTGACTTTATTGACACCAACAATTATTATTTGAATCAAATCTGGTATTGTCGCGTATCAAAGCTCACAAGTCAGTACACACTGCGAGCCGAAACTAATCCACGCATGAGGTTTTTAATGCGACTCTGGACGCACGTCTTCAGTAGTATCTGTGTGCCACTGCGAAAGATTCATTTGATGGCAATCCAACGAGGAAGGCAATGAAGCGGGCAATTCTTGGGAGTCATCCCGCGGATTAAGGCGTTCGCATTCCGCATGGTCAATATTTGAACACCGGATATCCGTCGCGAGAGATGTGTGCATGCATTGATTTCCATATCTGGCCCCGTGCAACAGTGGGCGAAGGAGCGCCATAACTCATAAAACACAAATAGTTCCACTGAAAAGCCGTCCATTCGACATTTCAAGGCGGAAGATATATTCTAATATGAAAGATTTTTTCATTTGGATAAAAATAGTATTTTTAATGACATACCAAAGATATTTTGCGTGTTTAATTAACTACATTTTATTTTGTAGTGAATGAAAATAATGAAATGAAATGAATTTATAATGAAATGCTAAAGATCGTTTTTCATGTTTAATTAATTACATTTTGATTTTGTAGTAAAAAAGTATAGATTAAATATTAGTAAAAATTAAATTAAACGCTATTTATACCATGATTTATCATATTTGAGTAAGTTTATATTACTTAATCATTCCCGGTCTATATATTTAAGATCAACATTTTAGAATTCTGAATGTATTGAAAAGCCTTTTATATGATTTATGCGAAATCTAGATTTATAAATAATATGAATCTAGATTTAAAATTATGTAAATTCATCATTATCATCATCAACGCAACAGTTCAACGGAGGGCCAAATTCGTTTGCTTACTGGCAGATTTTGAAACAGGGGATATTTTCGCTTTACGGGGTAGGTTTGTCAGCCCTACGCCCAGCGCTTTTACACTCATTGTAGACCACCACTACTACATCACACCACATCGCTGTGCCTAGAGCAGAATTTTCCCTTTACAGTTTGGGAATGATGTGGGTGAGAGGTATAATCTGACAGGCTCTATGGCGCTCTACGGTCATATGAGACCGGGACCTAAAGCTTAAAGTGGATTCAGAACCACTACAAACATCCATGGCACTGCCGGGACACGAACCCGAAACCTGTGGTCCCGAGCGCCAGAGCGCTAGCCACTCGACCATGCAGGCCCATTTCGGAACACTATAAAATTTCATTAACAAAATATCTCAACTAGTCCAATGCTATTCAAACTAAATATGAGTATCCAATCGTTGACTTTATTGACACCAACAAATATTATTCGAATCAAATCTGGTTTTGTCGCGTATAAAAGCTCATAAACCAGTGCACACTGCGAACGGAAACTAATCCACGCATGAGCTTTAAATGCGACTCCGTCTTCAGTGGCATCTGTGAGCCACTACGAAGGGTTCATTGATGGCAATCCAACGAGGAACGTAATGAAGCAGGCAGTTCTTGGGAGATCCCGCGGATTAGGGCGTTCGTATTCCGCAGGGTCAATATTTAAACACCGGATATCCGTCACAAGCGCTGTGTGCAGACATCGATTTCCATATCTGGCCCCGTGCAACAGTGGGCGAAGGAGCGCCATAACTCATAGAACGGTGCTCGGCTGTCATCACAGATGGACAGGGGGATGGATCTGTTCGAATACAAATAGTTCCACTGAAATGCCCTTCATTCAACATTTCAGTGCAGAAGATGTATTGTGTTCTGTTGGATTTTTCATTTGGATAAAAATAGCATTTTTTAACGAAATATTAAAGTTATTTTGCATGTTTAATTAGTTACGTTTTGATTTTGTAGTGAAAAAAGTATAGATTAAATATTAGCACAAGTTAAATTAAACGCTATTTATAACATGCTTTATTATATTTGAGAACGTTTATAATGCTTCTCATTACCGGTCTATGTATTTAAGATGAATATTTTAGAATTTTGAATATATTGTATAACATTTTATATGATTTAGGGATAATCTAGATTTCTAAGTAGTATAAATATTGATTTAAAATAATAAATCTAAATTTTTAAAATTATATAAAGGCATCATCATCATCATCACTACCGCAACAGCTCTATGGTGGTCAAAGTCCGTCTGCTTACTGGCAAATTTCTAGGCAGAGAACGTTTTCGTTTTACGGGGTAGGATTTTCAGCACTACGACTAACGCCCCTAACAAACATCCATGCGACTTGAATCTGGACTTGAAGCCGTTGTTACCAATGGCCAGATCGCTAGTCGATTGCGCCTATTTCTAGAAAATGTGTGTATTTAGATGCAAAAATTTCTAATAAAGACAGTTTGGAAGTGTTAAACTTTTGGCAAGAGTTTGGATTAAAGATTCCAACTAAGGGCAGTTATAGAATCTGATATTTTAGGTGAGACTTCACTGAATTTCACCAACAATAATGTGGAAATTTACAAATAAGAAACGAAGATTGTATTAAATGTAATGAAAAGTGGAACACCTTTTCTTTCTTTGTTTTAAATGTTAATAGATACCATTTACACACTTAGCTGATAGTTTAATTAAATAAGAAAAAAAAGGCTACCATATTATTTAAAAAATATAAACAAAACCGATCAAATCTTCTATTTCGGAAGACTATACAATTTCATTAACAAAATATTTCAACTAGACCAATACTATTCAAACTGGACATGGTTTTCCAATCGTTGACTTTGTTGACACCAACAATTATTATTCGATTCAAATCTGGTATTGTCGCGTATTAAAGGCCACAAGCCAGTGCACACTGCAAGCGGAAACTAATCCATGCATGAGGTTTAAATGCGACACTGGACGTCGTCTTCAGTGGTATCTGTGTGCCACTGCGAAGGGTTCATTTGATGGCCATCCAACGAGGAATGCAATGAAGCAGGCAATTCTTGGGAGTAATCCCGCGGATTATGGCGATCGTATTCCGCATGGTCAATATTTAAACACCGGATATCCTCACGAGAGATGTGTGCAGACATCGATTTCCATATCTGGCCCCGTGCAACAGTGGGCGAAGGAGCTCCATAACTCATGAAACGGGGCTCCACTGTCATCGCAGATAGACAGGGGGGAATCGGTTCGAACACAAATAGTTCCACTGAAATGTCGTCCGTTAAACATTTCAGTGCAGAAGGTCCTTTCATGTTTAATTACTTACATTTTGATTTTGTAGTGAGAAAAGGTATAGATTAAATATTAGTAAAAATTATATTCGCTATTTATAACATCTCTTTTTATATGTGAAAACTTTTCATTCCCGTTTCATAAATTTTAAGAATTTGGGAAATATTGAAAAGCATTTTATATGATTTAATGGATAATGAAGGTTTAGAAGATCTATAAAAATACAATAAATAATAAAAATAAATCTAGATTATTAAAATATATAAATTGGATACATAAAATTATATATATATATATGAGAATAACTAACAGCAATTAACAATAATAAATTTATTGAGAATATAATAAAATTGGTATGTACTTATTGTTTTATTGTAAAAGATCAAATTAGCTTTATGCTTTTCCTTATATTATGTCGTGGTAATATAATATTTATAAATATTATTTGTAAATCTTGATTTAGAAGATAAATATTTCTAAATAGTTTTAATGAGCTTTTAATTTTATACTAAATACAAATAACATGAGCTCTTAATTAAAGTTTTGGTGATAATAAATAAAAGGGACCTATTTATTTTGATTATTTTTAAAGAACTGAAGTTTCTGATAACAATCAATTTAGATAATGAAAATTACAATACACAGCTAAAGATAATTCTATTGTTTTAAATAATATTGCACTTCTTCATAATACAATATTATTAAGATAAAAATAGTTTATTTAATTTTATCGGCCAATGAAACATTCCATTTTGTTTTATAAACAAAGAATTTTATAATGTTTCAATCAAATGTAATGAAAATAAAACCCTAATTATTTTTTAACTGAATAAGATTCTAAAAAAGTACAGCTAAAAACTTGCATTGCAGCATCAAATTGGATTACCCCAACATAATACAAGAAAACGTATAAAGCTAATTTGATATTTTACAGTAAAACAAAAAGTGCATATATGATATAATATTACATGATGATCGAATGAAGTGTCGTCATGTATTATCAATTAACTTTTATTTTTAAATTTACATTTATTATTTTCTTACTCGCAATTATTTTTTAAATCTCTACCTTTAAACGAATAATCAAAAGTAGGAAAACTAATTATTTTAAAAAAGAAAAATTTATCTTTAACAACGGTGAAATTCATTAAAAGGCATTTTCAAACGAGTATTGTGAGCAGAAACAAGGGATTGAATACAATCATGTCTTTCTCCCAAACTAGCACTTTTCCCAGGTATCATTTCGAGGCAGGAAAAGTGATATTATTTTTTTTTTCCTCTATAAAAACCTTTATTAAATCAATTAACCTTTATTAATTCAAAAATTCTCTATTAATTCAATTAAACGTCTTTATTAATTGCTTAAAATATTTCATAACGATAGAATAAAGTATTATCATATAATGTCAAATAACTTTAATTTTTAAATTTATATTGAATATTTTCTTATTTGCAATTACTTTTAAATCATTACATCTAAACGAATAAGGAAAACGATAAAAAATTAATTGAAAAATGAAAGAAGTAAAAAGAATGTGTCTTTATCAACAATGGAATTCAATGAAAGGTATTTTCAAACGAACATTGTAAGCAGAAACAAGGGATTTGAATACAATCATGTCTTTCTCCCAAACTAGTACTTTTCCCAGGTATCGTTTCGATGTAGAAAAATTAAAATTAATTTTTTTCACTATAAAATCCTTTATTAATTCAAAAAAAATCTTTATTAATTCAACTAAACGCCTTTATCAATTCGTTAAAATATTTAATACTAACGAACGAAGTATTATCATATAATATCAAATAACTTTTATTCTTAAATTTACATTTAATATTTTCCTATTCTCAATTATTTTTTAATATCTATATTCAAAGTAATAATCGTAACTATGAAAACTAATTATTAAAAAAAGAAAAATGTAAAAAAAAAAGAAATGTGTCTTTAACAACAATAGAATTCATTGAAAGGCATGTTCAAACGAACATTGTAAGCAGAAAAAGGGATTTGAATACAATAATGTCTTTCTCCCAAACTAGCACTTTTCCCAGGTATCATTTCGAGGCAAGAAAAGGAAGATTATTTTTCCTCCTCCAGGAAAACCACCCAGGAGTTGAAGAAGCAACAGATCAATGGACAGAAAGTATTCAAAAAAAAGGTTCTTTTTTTTCCTCCTGTGGTGCGGTTTCTTGGTAGCGATCGAACTAGACGTCGTGCTAACGAGCGGGCCCCAGATCTGCTGTTCTGAAAGTGATACGAGGAGAGATTGGGATTTCTTCTTCTTCTTCTTTTTGTTTATATACAAAACAGCACACCTGGAACATCTGGAAATTTAAGATTCTCTGAGGTTTTCTTTTTATGCTGGAGTATTTGGTATCTGAGGATTCATTTTTGGTTTTTTCTTCTTTTTGAACAATCGGTTATTTGGGACGTTTTCGTGGATTCAGAGAAGATAAAGATTCATAGAAGCTTGCTTCTGTTTTTTTTCGATGTGTTTGACTAGCACTTTTCACAGGTATCTTTTCAATATAGGATGAATTTTTTTCCTCTATAAAAACCTTTATTAAATCAATTAATCTTTATAAATTCAAAAAAATTCATTAATTCAATTAAACGTCTTTTATTAAACGCCTTTATTAATTTGAAAAGCGTTTATTAAATTAATTTAAATTTTATTTTTAAATTTACCTTTATTATTTTCCTACTTGCAATTATTTTTAAAATCTCTATATTTAAAAGAATAATTAAAACTATGAAAACTGATTATTAAAAAAAAAAAAAAAAAAAGAAAAGAGTAACAGAAATGTGTCTTTAACAAAAATGGAATTCATTGAAAGGTATTTTCAAACATTGTAAGCAAATACATTGAAACAAAAACTGACTAAACTAAACAAATGACAAAATGATAAATGACAAAATAACTAAACTAAACAAAACTATGATAACTAATTATTCAAAAAAGAAAAAGGAAAAACAAACGTGTCTTTAACAACAATATAATTCATTGAACATTGAACGAACATTGAAAGCTGAAACAAGGGATCTGAATACAATCATGTCTTTCTCCCAAACTAGTACTTTTCCTAGGTATCATTTCGAGGCAAGAAAAGGCAGATTATTTTCTTCTCCTCCAGGAAAACCACCCAGGAGTTGAAGAAGCAACAAATCGATGGACAGAAAGTATTCCTAAAAAGGTTCCTTTTTTCTTTCTGTGGTGTGGTTTCTTGGTAGCGATCGAACCAGGCGTCGTGCTAACGAGCAGGCCCCAGATCTGCTGTTCTGAAAGTGATACAAGGAGAGATTGGGATTTCTTCTTCTTTTTGTGTGTATACAAAAACAGCACACCTGGAACATCTGGAAATTTAAGATTCTCTGAGGTTTTCTTTTTTCATGCTGGAGTATTTGGTATCTTGAGATTCATTTTTTTGTTTTTTCTTCTTTTTTCTGCAATTGGTTATTTGTGACGTTTCCGGGGATTCAGAGAAGATAAGGATTCATAGAAACTAGTTTTTGTTTTCTTCGATGTGTTTCTAAATTTTTCAATATTTTTAAAATTTACAAAATGTTTTGAGAATTTTTTCATAAAAATTTTTATGTGTGATTCAATACATTAGATTAAATATTATTTGAATCTTTTAAATTGTTTTTTATACTTATGAAATGAAAATTGTCGAATATAGTAAAATTTCAATTTTGTGTAATTATAACGTTTTCATTTGGATTTCTTTCACTTTCTTTATGTTTAATTGAAGATATAACAATAAATAAATTAAAAAGGATTAATTTTTATCAGGGCTTTACATATTACATTTCATATATGAACAGCATGAAATTAAATACCAAAAATATTCTTTACAAACGAAAATATAATGTTAATTGAATTATTACATTTTTAAATAATTTGTTTTTGCATTTTTGAAATCATATATCATGTTAACATCATTTATTCACTATAAATAAAATTTGTGGAAAAATCATTGGAATTAATGAATAATACATATTTAATTACATAAAAAGAATAAAACTTATTTATAAAAGAATAAAAATTTCTATATATTTTATCTCGATATTTCTTTTAAATGAAATAATAATTTAATATGCTAGTATTTTAATTCATTACCATTGTATATTTGATACAATTTATATGTTTTATATATGCCTTATTTCACTCAAATTAAAAATAACATAGAGATTTCCTACAATTTGGATATAATTCAGCAAAGGAACGTTTTATATAAGTCCGATGAAAATATATCCTCATTAATTTTAAAGTCTACAAAAATATAAATAGTATAGTACATACAAATACAATATGTATTCAATTAATTTAAGTAAATAAATTTGAATTAGACGATATTTTTTATAATACTTTTATATTTTTTTATTAGGATATTTTTTAAAAATACATTTGCATTACAAATACAACTTAAAATTAATATGAAAAAGAAGGTTAACTGATCCCATTAAGATTTATTATATAAATATATATATATATATATTGAAGAAAATATTAACAAATTCAAAAGAAAATGCATGTATTAAATAGCATAATACAGTTTATGTATTAAAAAAGAAACCATAACAAAAATTTAATTTCCGATTCGAGGAGAGAGAGCAATCCTTTTTAAAAATGCAAGATAAAAAGTACTGAAAAATTAATAAAAAAATTCAAAACGAATACTTACTACAAAAAAATAAAAATATATTTTTTTCTTGTTTCACAATAATTTTGTTGTTAAATAAATTAATACTGATAGCTTAAATTTAATCATTCTAAATTGTAAATTTATAACAATTAATTGTATTAAAAATTCGTTTTTAAAATAATGCATTTATTGCTTTAAAATAAAAATATATTATACTTAAGTTCAAGAAGATGGCTGGGACACTTGAAGATATTATTATAGGATAATATACATTGCATCCAAAGAAGAAACCTAAAATTGGTGATAAAAATAAAATCTGGACTTGTTTGCAACTCACCACATGACCTTGAGTTTTGTATTAATCAAAGACGAAGCGACAACAGTTTAAGTTCAAGATTCTCTTCCACTTATCAAATCAAGTCTTTGAAATTGCATAAAAAAGAATACTCATGATTCTAACTATGAGAACTTTAAACCATGAGTAGATTTTATATTCAAAGACGCCAGACACGATTATGATATTAAATTATTGCAACTATTTGAAAAGCTGAAGTCTGGGAGAAAGCTTGACCTCGTTCGCTGTTTGAATTACTCTGAAAAAAAATTTATTTTTTCAAATTTTATCTAACAGATTTGGAATCATATGAATTGAACTCTTGATTTGCTTCTAAGAAAAGTGTGGTACTTCAAATTTTCTTTGCAATATGATAGCTAACAATAGCAATCGCAATATGAGAAGGAAGTAGAGTAGACAAGTAAAAATAGAAGAAATTTCCTTTTAATGAAAATATTAAAGAGGTTAGATAAAATAGTTTTTTAAAGTCATTCTTCATATAATGTAGAGAATCGAAAGGAAAAAATATTAATATAATTTATCTCAACCAGAATTGTTATTAAAATAGTGAAATTACATAATTAAAAAAATGATGTTACTACCATTACCATCCTGAATTATTTTTGAGTCCCGAGCATTTTAATCTTCACCACTGCAGCGATAGAGATGCAGTACATTCATCTTTACTAAATATGTATCACATGGTGCCTGCTATCTGTATCTATATCACCCACCACAGATTTTACAAATACTATAAATTCGGCCATTGAGATTAGAAATCTTCACCAATTCTTAGGCAGCTTGATGGCCAATTGGCTAGCGCTCTGGCCTTTGGTACGACAAACTTCAGGTTTGGATGTTTCTTAATGGTACGGAACCCACGTTAAACTGGTAGTCCCGATCTAATTAGTCCAAAGTGTGCACAAAATAACCGTAGAGCAACAAACCAAAAACCGAATCTCCAACTCTTCCAGCAGAAACGGAAGGATCATACCGCCTGCAGATTTATTGAACACAACTAGTCTGAATATGCCCTGAAAATTCATGTCTGAATAATGTTTCGAGTTTTAAACAAACAAATATTATTTCGGAAATTAAACTCACTATACACGAAACAGACCATAACATAATTTCAAATCTTATTTTTTGCGAATAATTAACCATAATCTTAAAAATGGAAAAAAGGAAAAATTCGTTTACTTAAAATATATACAATATAGTATATTTTAATATTTAATAATTGTCTTGTCAATTTTGTTTTTAATACAACAAAATTTTTTCAAAATTTGGTATGAAACTATCGTGATGTTAGTATTTACCATAGATAAAAACTTCAAAAAAAGTAAAATAAAATGAGTGCTGTATATATTGCTATATCTTTTCAAATTAATTTATCAACTAATTTAATTAATTAACTAATTTAATCAATTAACTAATTGATTTATTTATCTAATTTTACACAAATTAAAAAATATTTTTTTAAATCGATTTCGCTATATGTTTTGAAATTATTTGTCAAATGCATTGGATTTTTTTATGAATTGTAAAAATTATATTTTTTTGTAGCATAGAATAAATATAATTTAAATCAAGATTATTTACATGAATTTAAATTATTGTAATAAAAAAAAATTATTAAATTTTAAAACTTAATGCATTTTAGTAAATATTATTAATGATTTTAAAATATTTTTTTGAAAAGTTAATGATTTTATTTTATAAATATTATATTTATAAAAATTATGTTTATAAAAACATTATTATTAAAACATTTAATAATAAAATCTATAAAACAGAATTTAAAATAACAAAACTCAATGAATTAAACTTACTTACTACAAGGAAAATATAACTTTTTTTTTTTTATTTGTTTTTTGTAATTTTATTTCTGCACTTTTTTTCTCTTTATGATTTACTGTCATTCTAGATTATAACTAATTTTCTGTAATTATATTAATTCAAATCGGTTTAAAAATGCTTTTTTGAATTTCAATTTCTTTTATGAATAATACAGTTTAAATATATTTTTGGAAATTAATTATTTCATTTTTTTAGTAACCAAGTGTTAGAAACTAAAAATTAATAATTTAAAAATTTTTACTAAGTCACATTATACAGACAATTACAGCAATTGCTTTTTATACTCAAGTAAGATGTATTTTTAAGATAATTTGTAATTTTATGCCTCCTGTTTACATTTACCCGGATGGCATGAATTAAATAATATTGTAATGTTATTTCCATTTAGTATTTTTGTTTTATAAATTGCTTATATTTATTTGCTTTAAAAGTAAGTCGCATTAAATATTGTTTATTGCTTTTTATGTATTTAATTTTTTTCATTTTTTTTTTTTATGTTTAATACTTAAAAACACTTGATATAGTTTTTCAATTACTATTGTACTTTGGATCTATAAATAGTGATAATTTTGGGGGCATTTATATTTGTGAAAAAGTGGATTAGTCATTGTTCACGGTAAAAAATTGAGAATTTATAAAGTCCTAATGAGGTTAAAAATTTTATATTGACAATGAACATGAAGAATCGTACGTCCTTCAAGTAGTAGTCTTAAGATTCATATTGTTTAAAGAAATTCTTTGCAACATACACTGTAACGTTTTTCCACTTTCAAAATCAAGTTTCAGAATTTGACTTGATTTTAAAATGATAAATCAGAAAGAATTACCCATGTCTCTTTCCAAAGGCCGAAAACACGAATATTAGATAATTTGGATTATTTAGAAATCTACTGCCTAGCAAAAAAATAAAAAATAAAAAAAATAAAATAACAAACGACCTTATTTGTTATTCTTAAAATATCCTTTACTTTTGAATTTTAACTAATAAAAGTGGAGCCATACGAATCGGACGTCTGATATGTTTCGTTTAAGACTCAAGTTGATGGATGTCATTTATGTCATCTTGTTCTTTTTTTTTTATATCTGTTGTCCCGTAAACTTGCCATTCGAAGTAAAAAATATATATTGTTCTTTCAATATGTGGATCGACTCAGTCAAATAGCACTTAATATTTCCTTTTTTCCAACACAAAAAAAATATAATTCTAATAAATATGGTCGAAAAGAAGTTATTGAAAGAAAGTGGTGAAATATTTTTTTGAACTATTGTGAATATTATATAATACAAAAATGCAGCAGAAAAATCGCTTTTTTCGTATTTGATATATAGAATGGCAGAATTATTTAGTGATATTTAGCGATATTTATGATATTAATCATAATTTTTGACAAAAAAATATGCAATAAAAAATATCAAATTATAATTAATTTCCATTTTTACACACAATTAAATTCGTTATCAACAAGTATGAAATCATGTGTTTAAAAATTAATATACATACACATATATATATGTATACAACAATATATAAATTTTCAACAATAAATATATTTTTAAAATTTTTAATTTAAAAATTTCGTTCATATTTTTTATTTAATTTTAATGGTATTCTTATTAAGAAATCTTTTTCGAAACTGATAGAAGCAAGTTTTCAAATTATGATCCATATCTTGATATAATATTAGGAATTTCCCGATTGTGTTCGTCTTTCTTTATGTTGTAAAACGGATTTAGCACTTTTATAAGCTATATCATACATTGAAAACTGAAATTAGATACTTCTTGAAAGCCAAAGCAGTAAAATTATTAAGTCAATTTTCAAAATATTTAATTGCAACATATCAATCTTACAAAAATTATTTTTAAAATATTATGCTGTGAATTGTTAATTTGTGTAACTAATAAGATTTTTTTATTCTTAAGACATTTATACATATATTTGACATTTTTCAAGCAATATATGAGTAATTGATTCACAGTATGTTCGGGCGTCTCATAAACTGAACAGCATTTGAATTTGGTCTAGAGTACATAAAAGTTGCCTAAGCAACCCTACTCTACCATGCATAGTTTTCAAAAAAAAAGTGCAAAAGAAAAAGTCATAGAAAAAGAACATAGAAATTGAACTTTAATAGAAACAAATAATGAAGTAACTGCAGATTACCTTCTATTTTTATAAGAAGGTGATCATATCGCTGCATGCTAATGATGAATATCGAAGCATGCAATGCTTAACGATACAATAGCGCTGTGTCCACGAAAAGAAATTTCACTAAGTTTCATTCCATAGTAAATTGATTCAATACACCAATTCCTATACCATAGGAAGCCATATAGGAAAAGTCCAATAGAATCAGGTCTGGCAATCATGGTGGCAACACCACGAGATCTTGTCATCTAATCTGTCGATGACATCGGCTTCAGAAAGTAAGAAAGCCTAACGAATAGCGATAATTATTTTCCTCCACATTGTATTCATGGACAAAATACATTACCAATAAGCAAACTTTACCAATATATTTAAAGCAATGTGGGCCCAATGGTACCGTTCTATTGCACAACAGCGCCTATCGTCTTTTAAACTATTTTTCTCGAGTCTAGGGTGAAATTTTATTTTATATTTATTTCTTTAAATATTTTTTTCGTGTGTTCTTCAGTTACGCATGATTTAAATAAAGTTTACTTTTCTTGCACCAGATGTGAAGTTATACTTTTTCTTACGCACTTTCCTCGAAAACTATGATTCATAGAAGTACTGTTTTTTGACAATTTTATGTTCTCTAAGCATGGATTCTCCCCTTCCACAGTTTATTCTATGTTGTGCACATATCCTGTGTAATATATCTATTCACAAGGGATTTTATGAAGGACATTTTGTGAATTTATAAAGTAAAAGTTAGTAAAATTCACATGTTTTCTCTATTGTCACGATAAGATTCAGAAACTAGCGAATTAAAAAAAAAAAGCATTATCAGCTTGTTCCTCTTATATATTACTAAGTTGTTTACATAAAAATAAAATAATCAAATAATTAACATATCTTGATTATTTAAGATATAAGATAATCTGACGGCTACTATTCAATTATATGAGTTGTAGCGGCCTTGTAGATATTGAGCTGGATTTCCAAGACCATTGGTCCAAGGACCAATCCACGCTGGAAACAAAGGGTACTTCGTTCCAAAACCGACAATCGATGCCGATCAGAATGTTTCCGTATCCAGATCATGGATAGGCACAATTAAGCTATAGATCAAATTGTATTCCTTAAAGCTTAAGAAAAGGGAAGGAAAGTTTAAAGTTCAAAGAAGCAAATCCTGCGCATGCTCTTTTTTCAAAATTAATGACACACAAAAAAAAAAAGGTGCAATATATGTAGCACTATTACTCTATTCTATTCTAAGCTTTCGAATATTTTACACCTCTCAGTTTTATTGGCGAAAGAACTTCAGTCAAAATGCTTTATAATTGAAAATTACACCATTCTGGTAAAATTACTTAAACTGGTAATAGAAAATGCTTAGAATTAAATCTCACAATTTAATATAAAAATAAACCCATGTATATATTTACAAATTTTGAGTAACTTCATTTTTAATAATGAGTGGATATAATTGCTGGGAATAATATATGAACATCAATAGGAATTTTTAAATCGGGGAAAATCCAGTTAAATTAAAGCAGCTACAATAATCAAAATGTTTATGCAATTATCTTAAGGTATTTATAAATACCGAGGCCATTATGATAATTTTTCTGATGGACTATATAAAGATAAATAAATAAAAATTTATTTTAATTTACATATAAACATACATTTCTCTACTTGCGATTGAATATTCCGCGGTTTGAAAATAACAAAATGATTGTAAGAAATCTATTATTCAAATGGTTAAATGTATATATTTTACATTTGTAATTCTCCACAGCTAAGAGAAAATTACATGTTTAAGAAAACGTTTTTTAAAAATTTACTTTACAATTAATATCGAGTGATATATAACAGTTATTCAACTAAATTTTAAAAACAAAAATTTTTAAAATAGATATATGTTATTATTTAGATTATTCTCCTTGTGACCAACTGTCAAGGTTTCGATTCCTACAGAGATTATTAGATCAGCCTGTGCTTTAGAATGAGGAGATTTTGATAAATATGTCATATCGACAGTGAGACTACATAGTTTAAGTTTTACAATTTGCGTATACAGATTTCCCAGTATACACAAATATAGTCATATATTCCTGATAAGCACTAATTTCTCTAACAATCTTGAATCACCATTCCAGAAAACAGCTTTGATCTATCTAAGTAGCTTTATCACTTTATAACAGGGGTGGCCTTGAATATTTTTCAGGCCAGTGGGATTTATCATACTTTTATAAAATGTATTTATTTCAGAATAACCAAAGGAGTGAAAAACCAATGTATTAAAAAATACATTATTTGTGCATCCGTACATTTAAAATTGCATCACATTACATCAAATATGCAAAAGAAATAAGAAAACTTACAGCTGCTTTTGAAAGCCGATTCAGTGATTTAGAGTTAGACAAATACAACACCATTTTTATATATATTAATCTCCCTTTCATGTTGAATTCGAGTCGGCTCCAAAATATCTCTAAATGGGATTGGTTAACTTACAATACAATATTGAATTAAAATACATTTTTGAAACATCAGAATCAAAAATAGATTTTTATAACACTTTCGTCACAAAAGATAAATTTTCTAATTTGTGGAATCTGGTACAAAAAGTTGTTATAGGTTTGGGTACAATTTACAACGCCGAATCGTTTTTATCGAAAATGAAATTGACAAGACACAAAACACTCTCAAACATAACGGACGCCAACATGCAACACCATTACGATGTGAAAACACCCAAATTGAGATAGATTTGCAAAAAGCTAAGTGAAAGTGTGGATAAACAAATTTCGCACTAGATTTATTTATTTTTTTTTATTTCATCTGTATTTATATATTTTTTATATTTCATTTCTAGTGTTATATGGTTCTTTACAATATGCGTTTAGTATCCTTATTATTAAATTATCTATGTTTATATGCAAGAATAATAGTAAAGACAATAATAATAACTCACTATGTTTCAATTTTTTGCTCCAAAAAATATCTCTAAATATAAAAAGGGGATATATAATTTTATATGCGGCCCGCGGAGTTAGGATGCATTTCCAAAGTGGCCCGCAAGATCATTTCAGTTGGTCACCCTGACTTAGGCTATCGTAATTATTAAGAATGGAGACCTGCTTTAAAAATCTACAATTAGTCGATAGGATTTACAATTGTCTACAATTAAATTTTTAATAATTTTCAATTGTACTGGGTTTTTTTTTATTACAATTTGTTCTCGTTTTATCCCTTTTAAACATAAAAGTTGATGAAAAGAAGTATTTCTTTGATAATGTTTGTAATATCGATGCAGTATTATATAAAAACTTTTTATTATAACATTAATATTTTTAGTAATACTTTTCTTGCAAAACTAGATTTAGACAACTTCGTTCAAATTATTTTTAAATGCAGTTAAAAGTAAGATTAATGAATTTTCTTTTTTTTTTTTAAATTAAATTTCCATCTACATCAAAAACATTAATAATAAAGACAATAATAATAACTCATTATATTTCAATTTTTCACTCCAAAAAAATATATATAGAATGATTAATGGGGTTTTAATATGGGGATATATAATTTTACATGCGGCCCGCGGAACAAATGCATTTCCAAATTGACCCGCAAGATCATTTGGGTAGGCCAACTCTGCTTTCTAAAATGGTAAAAAGTCAGGAAGTTCTGTTGATTATATACATATACCGCGCAAGAAGAACACAGAAAGTATTAATAAAAAAAAAAGCTTAAAAAAAGTTTCTGTCACATAAGCCTATTTAGTTAAAAAGGCATAAGGTACTAGTATTTAAAATACGCGAAATGCTATTACAAGAAATGTGTGAAATACGATTTGAAACTTTTACTAAAGCTTCTTAAGTTAAGAAAAGAACTGAGAAAGAGAAAAAAAATGAGACAACGGAATTCAAGTAAATTAATTAAAGAAATAAAAGAAATTTAAGGATGCATTAAAAAAAAAAGTACAAGTGAGAATAAAAAAAAATCATTGTTAACTTTTACACATTGAGAAAAAAAACCCTGTTTTTATTACTAATGAGATTTTAAAAATGGATTGTTATTAATAAAGAATAAAAACTACGACAAAAAAGATGGAAGATTTTCAGCATAATGGAAAAATAGCTATTTTACATAAAGCTTTTTATGTAAAATGCAAATGCCAAGGGAAAAGAAATGTAAATAAGTGTTTTTAAATCTATAAAAAAATATAACAAGGCTTTAAGAAAAAAAATTAAAAATTGGCTCTCAAGTAATATAAATAATTATGAAAATGAGCCTGAAAGGTATGTAATAAAATTATTATATATTATATGTTAGATAAAAACTTGATTGCAGTTCACTAGAAGAATGAAGATTTCGAGTCTACGACGAATCTAATACAGACAGTCTGCGGCAGACCTTAATTATCACATGGCAAGGGGCTCACTTTGTAAACAGGTGGAATTTCCGGCCTGTTCAAGAACTTCATAGAAAAGAGAAAAGCAACACTTCTTGTTGACTCATCGCAGAGCACTCTTCTATTCTTCTCCAAAAAACCTCTCTTTAAAAACTCCGTCAAGAGAGTGGGCCAGCTTACTTCACTTCTCATTGGAGTCGACACTTCTTCAAGCCATGGCCTATCAATCACGATACAGCAACTCATGACCTAGTCCATATCTCATCTGTAATTGTTTCGGCCTGTGAAGGTCGAACAGATAATGGCTAATTTCATCACGTATCCATGACATTTATTATTTGCTGTCAGATTTGAGGGACAGGTTGTTCACATTAGAACAAAACACTAATTGCATGCAGTATAAATATCCACGACACTGCTTATCTTGTGACATATTTGACTCATAGGTCGCCATTATGCACTTGTTAAAGAAAATGCATTCCTTTCTCCTGGGAACAGAAATGTTATATCTCTTCTCAAGGAAAAAAATCTACACTCGTAACGCTGAAGCTCATACATACCTGCCGTTTTATCTACCAATGTCAAAATAAATGGCAGTTGCATATAACAAAATAATAATATTCTCCCCATTACAAATTTAATATTGACTCATTTTCATAAAATGTTCAGATCATATTTATTAATAAGTATTGCTTACTTCTACTTTATTATTTAACTTTAATAATTGAAGAAAAATTAATACAATACTAGAAGAATAAATATATCTATAGTAAATACTGGAATCATTACTAGAAATCTTTGGATTCTTTGTATTTCTTCTGCATTATGTAAGATGGTACATCCCGAAACCACCATTTCTATATTCCATTTTTTTTTCGCTTCATCTTTTATGGAAATCCCAGCCCATATTTCCCAATGTCTTTGGAATCTACAACAACTCCTTGCTCGACATATTTGAAATACACGGGATTCACGAAACCGAACACTTATGTGAGGGAAGAAATGAATAAAAAAACAAAACAAGAAAAAAAATACATCCTGCACATCCACCCTCCAGAACAAATTCGAACCGACATTACATCTTTCTTCTCCTACCAAAAAAAAATGGCGAAAGAAAGAAATAAAGAAAAAAATGGGAAAAGAACTTCAGGACTTGTTTTGGGAGAATTTCGGATTTAAGATGGTGGAATAGTTACCCATTGCTCCTTTAGTTCAAGAAATCTTTTCCAACAGGTGTACTGCTATCAAATAAAAAATGGCATTCCTAATATGGTGTGCAGAAAGTAATTTTGTTTTAATGGTTTTGGAAACAAAGCATTTTTATTATTTTCTTCGCAATTTCTGGGGTTTTTTTTTAAATTGAGTTAATGACAATTTTGCTTGATCCTATAATATCATAAATAATTTTTCTCTTATAATGAATCCTTTATATGAGATACTAGATATCAATAGCTTTAATCATTGAGGTAATTAAAAGGCTGCTCGATTCGTGGCTCAGTTGAAAGGTGCGCCGCCAAGCTGGGGAGCATTAGGGCGGATGTTAATTTCACTGGTGGGTTTGTTGTAGACACTATTTCGAAAACCGAGGAGCCTCGATGGCGTTTGGGATTTTCAACATCTTGTCTCTTTAGTCAGACTACCTGGAGAGAGTTTTCTAGGTTTTCTCCCATAAGATAGGCAAATGCTGGGTAGTTACCCCTAAAAGATCTCCCGGAAGCCACTGCCCTCCTAATTCAACGAATCGGGGCCAAGTTAGACCCCTACGTACGGATGCTACATCACAACAGAAACCCCTCCCTACATACAAGGGACTTGGTCTAGTCTGAGACAAGGGTTCATGGACTTGTTCTAGATGTTGCTGTCGACCGAGAGAGATAAGAAACAAAAAGAGGCTCATTAAAGAGCCTTCTAATCTTCGAATTTAATTTTTTACACTTAAGTACATCAAGAAACATCCATCGATAGATGATGTGGGAAAATATTCCCTTCTAGATGTAACTTTTACGGGTGGCTACCCACAATTTGCATGTCATATAGAGGAAATTTCAAAAGTCCCAAACTGTGCCACAAAGTTCCACATGTTAAATGTCCATGAGAGGTATTTCCTACACGTTCTTACAATAGTTATTGAATTTCTTACTTCTGAAAGAATTTGCTGTAACTGACGATGCCAGCTGTTTTGGACCAGAATCCTCTTGCACACTAGGGTGGTCCTGACAGTAAAATTATTTTTTGTAAATTGTCAATAGGAAATCATGTCATTTTGATCTATTTTATAAAAAATTATTACTGCATTTTTTCAGATATTTAAGTCAAATTTTAGCTCGCTACTACAGCTGAAAGCTTCTGAATTTCAGTAGCATTAAAAAATAACTTCATTTAAACTAATAATCTAATGAATAAACTTCATTTACATTAACTTTCCTTATTAAATATTTCATTGCAATTTAAAAAACAATTACAGCTTGCTGTTTATGCTTCATTGTTATTTATGATTCATTGTTCAGACATTAAAATATTTTTAATAATAGTGATAATAGTAGTAATTAATAATTATTTGATAATTTTTAATAATTTTAAATAGATTTTCTAGAGTGCACAATGAAAACTACATACGTTACTAGAATTACATGACTCCAATGTCAATGAGCCTTGTGTTCCGCGTATGTGTATCATACACAGCAGCTAACAAGGAATGAAGTGCGGACCTATTGAGACTTTTTACCTATTTGCTCTATTGAGACTTTTAGGGATTACTGCTCCACCACTGAGTGCTGAGAAAAATCTTTATTCAAAACTTCTTTTTATCTGTATTAGTCTATAGTTAACTTTATCAAATACATTTATCTTATATTAATCTTATATAATCTTATATCTCATATAAGTCTTTATTATTATGGTAGAAAACTCTAAAATTTTCTGGCAAACAGCCTGATTGTTGATACAATCAAATTTATTTATGCTATCGCAATCGCCTTAGATTCTCTTTGTTTCTAAAATTAAGGACTGGAATGACACCATGAGAAGAGAATCGAACATTTGCCCATTGGCATGCTAGCTTGAGCGAATTAGCATTTGAGCAGAAATGGAGAAAATATATTAGTTTCATCAGTATAATTAAATTTTTATGAGAACCCATTATAAGCCCCAAAAAAGAAAAAAAAAAAACATTATTAAAAAAAATATTGGTTATTAATATTACTGTTAGAATATTCAGTTGTGAAAAATAAGCAACATGGGATTTGAGAACTCGCAGCTTTATTTATAAATGCACAAACGCCAAACACATACAATTAACTACACATTTAAAGACCTATAATTCTAGATTCGTGGAGGAATTCCATTTCTAAGTCGAAAACCCGATACTCAGGTACGCGCGGGTTGCACGAAATATACTTCCTCCCCAATTAAGAGCCTGTAAGCCAACTGATACAGTGGGTTGTGCTAAATATATTTCTTCTCGGGATGAGAGATTATAAATTAAACTTTTCTCAGTGGTAGAGCAATTTGTGCTGTACTTCCTCTCGGGTGAGAGTCTCGGGGCCGACTCACCATTTCTCCTGAACGCCACAGGGAGCGCTCTTACAGTGCGTAGGAGGAAATATGGTTGCATTATATAATATTACATCGTTTCCAAGTTAAATTTTAATTTAATAGAATACTGTATACTCTATTGGACATTTAATGAAACAGTGCGATTAATATTGGATTATGGAACTATTTTTATTCTCAGATCAATTACATTTGATATCTGTAATAAAGATATAATTTCTTTCATTAAAATATTTATCATTATGTTTTTAAAAATTTAATGTCTAGTAATTTATTCTTTATTCTCTCATCTTCCTGCCAAAATACTGATAAAGTGAAAAAGATCTCAAGAAATCATTTTCAACATTTACTGCCACAGACATAAATCAGCCCACGGAGATAATCCGAATCACAAATTTGCTAACATTCATCAACTCTCGTTATGCCATGCGTTCTTTTCAGAAAGATTTCAAAATAAACTAAAGGAAAGATTTTTCAATCGTGGTGAAAATTATTTGCTACCAAAAAAATTTTTGACAGATTTTAAATAATCCTTTTATGGTTGAAATGTTTTATTCTTAAAATAAAATAAATAAATAAATAAAAATTTATTTTTCTTGATGTATCTGGTCTTGTAGAATTTACATTTTTGTGGATTTTTCGTCTTATATTATTTTAATTTTCAAACATTTTATTTGTTGAATTGCTAATTTTTTTTAAGTTTATTAATTGTTATTTTACTTGTTTGTATTTAAATTTCAACTTTATGTTTTTAAACAACTTAATGTGAATAATTGATGTTTAATAGAAAGAAGGTGCTTAAAGATGATTAATAGCTTTATATTTAAATCATTAATATTTATATCCAAGGTTCGATTATATTTATATTTCATAAGAAGTACAATAAGGTCACTTCTCTTCCCATTGCTTTACCATTTTAGATCATGCAATATTTATATATAGGATGATTATAATTAAAGTACCACTTTCAAAATGTTGTAAAAAGAGAACCACTCATCACATTGAGTTTAAATTTGAATTGAAGATACTTGAAGAAAGGGGAAACTGTACGGTTAAATACTTATTGAGATTTTAAAGACAAAAAATTGGTATAGGTAATTTTTTAAAAAATAATTTTAAAAAAACTTTTTAAAATTAAATCGTGATTAATAATAAATTTCCAATTAATTTTTTTTGTGAGTAAATTATTCGATTTTGAGTTTTTAATACATCAATAAAATATTTTTTGTCAAAATATTATAACATAAAAAATTAAAAATATAAAACATTAACAATATAATAAAAAATAAAATCAATAAAATATTTTTGTCAAAATATAATAACATAAAAATTAAAAATATAAACATAAAAATCAATATATAAGATCAACAAAAAAAAAATTAACATAAAAAATTAAAAACATATCAATATAATAAATCAATATATAAGATCAATAAAATATTTTTGTCAAAATATAATAACATAAAAAAGTAAAAACATAAACATTAACAATATAATAAAAATATTTTTTTGTCAAAATATAATAACATAAAAATTAAAAATATAAACATTAACAATATAATAAATCAATATAAGATCAATAAAATATTTTTGATAAAAAATTAAAAATATAAACATTAACAATATAATAAATCAATATATAAACAAAATAGTTAATAACAAAAAAAAGATAAACATTAACAATATAATAAATCAATATATAAGATCAACAAAATATTTTTGTCAAAATATAATAACATAAAATTAAAAACATAAACATTAACAATTATTCAATATAAATCAATAAAATATTTTTGTCAAAATGAATTAAAAATTAAAAACATAAACATTAACAATATAAAATCAATATATAAGATCAACAAAAATTTTTTTGTCAAAATATAATAACATAAAAAATTAAAAATATAAACATTAACAATATAATAAATCAATATAAGATCAATAAAATAGACTTAAAAGCTTGAATATTTTTCATTAATTATTCACATTTTCGTTGAATTTTTTCCAAGTAATTACACCCCATACATCTTAAAAGCTTAAGTGCTTTTTTTCATTATTAAGTTTCTATTCAAAAGCCTTTAATTTTATTTCATCTCTTAAACGCATTCACTCATTATTTATAAAATAAGCATACATGTTCAACTGAAAAAACCTTATTAAAGCTTTGAAGTTTCGACTCCCATAAAATAAGTATATTAGATGTAAATAACAATAAATGCGACTCAATAAATTTTATTTGAAGTACTCTTTAAAACATTCGTAAAATCTCTTCCTTTTCATCGCTTGTCATTTATTGCTTTGCTTATTTTCTTAGAAGTAAAAGATAAGAGTTTTTGTTTCGCTTATTGAATATCTTGTTGAACCCCAGAAAACCCAGCAGAAAAAAAAGGAGATATCTCTACGCGCATGAATAATTTATAGAGTAATCAATTCCTCTTGCCATTTCAGTCAATGCTTGTTGAATAATATACTGAATAGAACGAAGAGCTATTGAAGGCTTACAACTGTAGGGACATTTACATTTATAAACTTCTTTGTCATGGAAGAAATCTTTAAATTATCAATTTCCACCTTAACAGAAGATTTAGATAGCTTAAAAAACGCCTTTATAGTGGAAAACTCTTACTGAAAAAGATTTATAATAAATATATTCTTTTATGCAGATCATAGCATACAATAGACTGCCGCGCTTAGAGATTAGTATTAAATAACACACATAATACTTTTGATTATACGATTTTATTGGCGTAACATAAGAAAACTTGTTTATAATTTTTGCAAGCTTTTTAATATTTAAAAAAAAAAAAAATTTTTTTCATGGATGACGATGCAAAGGTAGGGAAAATTTAAAATTCATTACTTTATTATTATAAATAATATTATTATTATTCAATGTATTTTATTTGTTATGCAATTTGTAGATTGAAATTCTATCTTTCATTTCACATGTGTTTATTTAATACGTAAAAATATGCAGATTTAGAATCCCTCACTTTAAAAATTTTGTTCCTTATATTTTTAGTTACGTATTTATAATTTTTTATTAACTTTAGCTAAATGAATAGCGAGTTCTCAGAATGTTTCAGACATATTGAATACAAACTGTTTTCTTACATCATAGTAGAACAAAAGACAGGAAACGCTGTTTTCAAAATATTGGATAAATCTTATTTTTTGCTGTGCAAACTGTTAAAACTAATCTTTTAAACTCACCTAAAGTTGTTTTTATCATTTTGAAGGAGAGTAAAAGATAATTTTACAACATAAGAAAATATTTTTGAAATATTAATTTTAATAGATGGTTTTCATATGATTTCTTAGAAGTAAAGATAAAGTTTTTGTTTCGCTTCTTGAATATCTTGTTTGAACCCCAGAAAACCCAGCACAAAAAGGAGATATCTCTATGCACATGAATAATTTATAGATTAATCAATTCCTCTTTGCCATTTCAATCAATGCTTGTTGAATAATATACAGAATAGAACGACAATCTATTGAAGGCTTACAACTGTAGGAACATTTATATTTATAAATTTCTTTTTGTCAAGTAAGAAATCATTAAATTATCAATTTCCACCTTAACAGAAGATTTAGATGGCTTAAGAAATGCCTTTATAAAAGGAGAACTCTTACTGAAAAAGAGTTATCTGATGGATAAATTTATAATAAATATATTCTTTTATGTAGATCTTAGCATACAATAGATTGCCAAGCTAAAAGTTTAGGTATTAAATAACACACACATAATACTTTTGATTATATGGTTTTATTGGCGTGTATAAGAAAAACTTGTTTAAATGGTTTGCAAGATTTTAATATTTAAAAATAATTTTTTTCATAAGTGATGATACAAAGACAGGGAAAATTTCAAATTCATTATTTTATTATTATTATTATTCAAGGTATTTTATATTTTATGCAATTTTAGATTGAAATCCTATTTTTTTCATTTTACATTTGTTTATTTAATACATAAAAATATGCGGATTTTAGAATCTCTCATTTTAACTTTTTTTTTTAAATTACATTTTGGTTATTTATTTATAATTTTATTTACTTCAACTAAATGAATATAAAGTTTAAGCAGAATGTATTTATAAATATTGAATATATTTTTCTTTTTAAGTCATAGTTAAGTAAAATAAAGGAACTGTTGTTTTAAAAATATTGAATAAATCCTAAGTTTTGCTGAGAAATCCGTTAAAAAACAATCCTTAAATGCACCTAAGTTGTTTTTATTGTTTTGAATGGAATAAAAGATGATTTTACAACATAATAATTTTTTTCAAAATATTAATTTTAGTGACTTTTGATTTTCATGAGCAAATTCAGCACTTATTGCAAAAAGATAGTTTAAAATATTCTTAAGCTTGATAAAGAGGAATTAAATGGGGGATTCTATATTGGACATCTCAACTAAGTCTGCTTATTTTGATGCTAAGTGCTAGAGATATAACATTTTGATGCTAAGTGCTAAAATCTGCTTATTTTATTGCTAGCCGAACGCTTCTGTCTTTATGGTGGGGATGGACACGATCTAGATCATGGATGGTCTACTCGGCGCCATGTGTGCAGTGTGGCACGGGAGGAAATTCCTAAATGTGGCACAAGTAGTAAATTATTTTTAAAAAACTAAAACAATAATGCAATGGCAGCCAAATTTCAGGAACTTTGTCAATATTCGTAAGAAACCCTTTTCAATACGCTATTGATTACAACAACGCAGGGTGCGGTGGTATTGCTTGAGGCCAGTACAACGAGGCGCTGGCAAGACCTCGATTTTTCGTGCGGAACTGAGGACCAATGGCTTGAGTTGTCTTGTTTTCGTGCCACTGTGTCTGCTGCAGGTGTCCAAAGTGCATAGAAGCCAAATGCACTCACACGGCTGTCTCAGTTGGTTTTTCTTTTATTACCATGCTTGCTTTAAGTAGTTCGTCCTCAGTGTGTCATTGTAGCTGTTTCTAGCAGGTATGCAACTGACTTTTTCCCTTTGGAGATCTGTATGCTCATATACTGCACTATTTAAGCTGCAAAAACATTTACAGGCATCTTTCAGAAAGATTCTTTTTAATACGCTATTATATTAGTTTTCACCTGAATGTTTGTTTGTAACTGACTCTTTGGGCTTGATTTTACTTTACTTTAAACGATCAGATTTAATTAAAACGTTGTAGACGAAGGACCAACTTATGAAGGATAACGACACTAAAATAGTTTGATAAGTTTATTATCTCACCATGATTAAGATCGCCAGGATTGGAATTTTATTTTTAACTTATGAAGAGCAATTTAACATATGTAGGAGAAAATATTCAGTAAAGACATTCAAACCTACGTGGGGCAATGGCACAACGCGCGTGACTAAGGATCAGGAGATTCCCTGTTCGAATCCTGGCTGGCTCGACATATTCGCATTTAGCCTTTGTTTTACTCACAATTACAATTACCTCATTTAAATATTATAGTTTAAAAACACTAAAAAGCATGCTTTTAGAGGTTAATCGAACTAAAAAGTAAAAATAAATTATTAGTTTAAAAAAACTAAAAAACACGCTTTTAGAGTTAATCAAACTAAAAAGTAAAAAATATATAAAAATAGTTTAAAAAAAAAAAACATGCTTTTAGAGTTAATCAAACAG
>BPLR01001524.1:0-60695 GCA_021605095.1 Caerostris extrusa
CTAATAAATTTTTTGTAGCTTTTAGCTGTACGTCAGTTAAAAAAATAATAAATTTAAAGAAAAAAATAATCTAAATGTAAATAAATACTACAAATATCGTCTTTATTTATAAAGTGATAAATTATACCTGTTCTAGTTGGACATCAGAATGTGTAGAAAAGTAAACATCCGTTTTGAAACCGAAACAGATGAATCGATTACTTATTGGGGGGCTACGCAGATAAACTCAGGGGCAAAGCAATTTTGAAAAAAAAAAAGCTTATTTGTTAGCGTGGGATTATTGCTTGTAATGTTCCTTTTGATATTTTGAAATTTGAAATTCAAATTGCTTAGAATTAAAATTGTTTTTATTGTAATTAAATTAACATTGTAGTGAGCAGGTTGGCCAACCAGACTGTAACTGGGTGTGGTTGGGTTGAGATACTTGAGGCACAAGTTTCAGACACAGGTTTATTTACACACACACACACTCACAAACACAACGCACGGAAATGAGGCATACCTTATTTAACGCATTTAAAGAGAGATAATTATAGATTTGTGGAAGGATTCCTTTCATAACCGAAAATCCGTAACATCAGCTACGCTCAGGATGAGAGAAATATACTTCCTTTTCGGGTGAGAGTCAACCCGAACTAATGCACTAAATATATTTCCTCTCGGAATGAGAAACTATAAATTAAACGTTTCTAAACGGGAGCGTGAGTTGCACTGTACTTCCTCTCGGGTGAGTCTCGAGCCCTATTGATCATTTCTCATAAACGCCAAAGTATGGGGAGGGAGGGGGACAGCTCGAAAGCTGTCAAACTTGGGGGTCAAATTACATATTAATCTATTGTTTCAAATATAGCCAACTTTGGCGATATTTATGCCAATTGTCCACTCAAATTCACTGTAATATGTTAAGTCACATTTTCATCAAGCTTTTTGAAAAGGTGTGAAATTTAAATGTTTCAAAATCATTTAAAAGTTAATGTTAAAAATTATATAAGAACCCCTTTTAAATATTTATCATTTTAAAATTTATAATAACGTATATTTAATGCAATACGTATGTATATAACGTGTTAAGGTCGTATTTTTATTGTTATTTATGCAGTTACAGCAGCAAATTTCAAGTTTTTGTAAAATCTTGTGTAGATTAACTCGGAGATCCCTTGGCCGAGTAGCGGCCACCCTGCTTCTTCACTGTAAAATGTTGAAACATAGCGGTGGTCTCATGCCCTTTGAGTTAATAAGAAAAATAGATAATTAAATGCCCTTTCTTTAAAAAAGATTTATTTATTTAATAAAATGAAAAAATAAAAAAATAACAAAATTTCAAAAAGTATAGATGTTGATGAAATCAGTTGCATGTAAAAAAAAATAATAATAAAAATAATAATAATCATAATAAAAATAAAACAGAAGCATTTTTTTTTTTTTCATCTAGGCAGTTGTAAGAATTAATTTAAAATATTTAGAACAGTGCTAGGTCTTTTGCTATGTTTGCGGAAGAAATATCATAATCGTAATTTTGTAGGATATTTAAAACGGGTTATTGATGTTTCGCATATCATTATAGAATTTAGTAGAAATTTACAAGTTTTGTAATAGACCTATCATTCAATTAAGGCTGAAAGTGAAAATTTTTTTCCACGGTTGAAGTTAATAAAACAAGTAATATAAACAAAAAATTTTAAAGTCAATTTCTACTTTTTTTTTTTCAATATATTGCAGAAAAGTTCTTTACAAATAAAATTGAAATTTTCCTCTTCTCTGGCGCCATCTATTGGTGGATACATGCAACTTAAATCTAAAAAAAAAAAACAACTAAAATTAATTAATTAAATTTAATGAATGCATTAATATTTGAAGAAACCGTATTAGCATCGAGAGTGTCATCCACTACAAGTTAAAATAATGTATTTGAACTGGAGTGGATGAATAAAAATGTTTATGAACGATTGAGAAAATTTGAACAAGATATATGTAGGGAGAGTGGGAACTAACTAATAGGAATATAATAAATTAAAAGCAGAAACAGGCAATGATGATGTCTTATAAAACAAAAATAATCGTTATTTTTAATAAAATATTTTTAATACTAATTATTTTAACTCATTTACATTTTACAAATTTCCGCTTTTTTGAAGCCCAATTTGGCAACATTTCAAGATGTAAGGGGTACAGATATACATTTAATATGACAGTTTTCAAAGTACTTTGTTCTTTTGGAAAGGAGCCTAGAAAAAACAAACGATCAATTTATATTTATATATATATTGAATAAACATTAAGAGTTAATAATTAAAAATATTATAATAAATATATAAAAATATTATATAATTAAAAAAAAAGATTTTGTGAGTTTTAAATTGACATATTTTATTGTTAAAGTGCTTATCACATGCTTATTGTAGTTTATGCGTACCGATATACATATCGTATAACGATTTATTCTATACCGATATATCAAAACACATATATCGATTCACAGTGTTCTACTTGTTAGCAAACTTCTGCGCCTGAATGGTAGAGTGGCTAGCGCTCGGTACCACAGGAGTTTCGGGTTCAGTCCCTTTCGGTACCATGGATGTATGTAGTGGTTCGGAATCCACTTTAAGCCGTAGGTCCCGGTCTCCCTATGACTGTAAGAGCGTCACGGAGCAAAGTCAGACTTCTACCTACGGGTGCGCCATCACAACGAAGTTGCCCCTTTCCCTCCATCCATGAGTAGGTCACTCATGGGATGTCCATCCCACACAGCAGGACATTGAAGATTAGTCACAAACAACAAACTTCTTTGACCTGCTACTCTTCTGAATTTATAGACAGCCTCTATCTATCTTATTATTATATAATTAAAAAAAAAAAGATTTTAGTGAGTTTTTAATTTGTTTATTTTATTGGTAAAGTGCTTATCACATGCCTACTTTAGTTCATATCATTATACTAGTTTAACATTAAAAGGTACTCATTTTTTATTATTACTTGTTAAAAGAGATAAATAATGAATAAAATATAAAATTTAATTTAGGTAATTAAATATAAAAATATAAAATTATCCATGTATATTGTAGTTTGATATTATTGTATTAATTTAATGTTAAAAATGTGTATGCATTTTATCATTATGTATTTGTTATAAAAGATAAATAATATATAAAATATAAAATTTAATTTAGGTAATTAAATAAAAATTATAACCTTTTGTCCCTGAATATTGTAGTTTATATTATTGTATTAATTTAATGTTAAAAATGTGTATGCATTTATATCATTATGTATTTGTTATAAAGATAAATAATATATATATAATATAAAATTTAATTTAGGTAATTAAATAAAATTATAACCTTTCGTCCATGTACAGTCTGAGTAAAAACTTTAAGGCCAGTAGACATTTTTGAGAAAATGAAAACATTTAAACTGAAGAATTAAAATACCATTTGATTGATAATTATTGAGCTTAAATAAAAGCAAAAAAAGTAGAAAAAATTAATTTACAAATATTTTATTATTAGAAAATATTACAGAACACACAGATGAATATTTGAGCCTGAGTAAAAACTTTTAAGGCCAACATAGAAAATAACATATAAGAAAAAAAATTAGAAATTCTTAGAAGGTTGTGTAGGGATACTTCGAAATATTCTTGTTTTCATGGATGAAACGAGTTTTTGACAAAGGGTGGGATCGGTTTTTATACCATTCATGTTCGATAGTAGATTTCAGTTCTGTTGTTGATGTAAAATGTCTCCCATTTGCATGAACTCTTCTTGCTAAGTCAGCCCAAAGGTTTTTCAATTGGGGTAAGGTCAGGTGATCTAGCTGACCATTTCACAGTTTCAACATTGTTGACTTGGAATCAATTTTTTGTGCTGTTACTCGAATGGATCGGTACATTGTCTTGCTGCAAAAAGACGTTCAGCATTTGAAAAAGACGCATTTGTTAGGGCATTTTGGTATCCTTGTGAAATTCATTCTACCTGAAAACGAATGCAATTGAGCCCACACCATTGTGGAAGAAAAACAGCCTCAAGTCATGACAGACCCTCCACCTAATTGGCGCTTGGAGAATATTTCTTTTTCATTTCTTATATCATGCCAGTAGAAATTCCAGCCATCTGGTCTATCCAAATTCCATTTTTTTTCGTCAGAAAAAAATAATTTCTATCCATTGTTGTCCCAGGTCATGACTTTCTGGCCAAAGTGCAAACGCTTTATTTTTGTGTCTCTGCAGTAACTGAGGCTTAGTCAATTTTGCTGTATAAGTACACCTTCTAATTGTGTTATAAATCGTTTTTGACAAACTTTTAAACCTATCGTCGGAATCAGTTTCCTGGTTGAGTACTTTCCAGTAGATGCAAGTTGGCAAACTCTTCTTTCATCACGCGAGGACAAAGCTTTAGATCTTCCCCCAATATTCTTTTACCATAATTGTCTTTCAATTTTTAAAAAATCTTTGTCAGTCTTTGATCTTCCTATCTTTATTGCAATAGAACGACTACTCATTCTTGTTGAAGACAAAGCTTCGATCTGTCCTCTTTCACGATCAGTTAACTTCTTACCCTTCGCCATCTTCACAAAGATCACCAATACTTCGAAGAAACGTATGACAAATATGAAAATTGCAGCGTTGTCACAAGCTAGTAGTTGCAATGGTAATTACACGATTATATTATATTTATTTTTAAAAAATGACTGGTGGCCTTAAAGTTTTTACTCAGGCAGAAATACTAACTTTGTAAATAACCACATGTTTCCCATAATTATGTATTTACAAATTATGTTTATAGCATTTATTTCTTATCAATGAACTTTAATAATTAATATTATTTGAATCCCTTTTATTTCATTTTACATTTTCTCCAAAATTTTTACTGGCCTTAAAATTTTTACTCAGGCTGTATATTGTATTAATTTAATGTTAAAAATGTATGCATTTATATCATTATGTATTTGTTATAAAAGATAAATAATATATGAAATATAAAATTTTAATTTAGGTAATTAAATAAAAATTATAACCTTTGTCCCTGAATATTGTAGTTTATATTATTGTATTAATTTAATGTTAAAAATGTGTATGCATTTATATCATTATGTATTTGTTATAAAAGATAAATAATATATATATAATATAAAATTTAATTTAGGTAATTAAATAAAAATTATAACCTTTCATCCATGTATATTGTATTTGATATTATTGTATTAATTTAATGTTAAAAATGTATGCATTTATATCATTATGTATTTGTTATAAAAGATAAATAATATATGAAATATAAAATTTAATTTAGGTAATTAAATAAAAATTATAACCTTTTGTCCCTGAATATTGTAGTTTATATTATTGTATTAATTTAATGTTAAAAATGTGTATGCATTTTATATCATTATGTAGTTGTTATAAAAGATAAATATATATATATAATATAAAATTTAATTTAGGTAATTAAATAAAAATTATAACCTTTCGTCCATGTATATTTGTATTTGATATTATTGTATTAATTTAATGTTAAAAATGTATGCATTTATATCATTATGTATTTGTTATAAAAGATAAATAATAT
The DNA here is from genome assembly GCA_021605095.1 of Caerostris extrusa. NCBI lineage: Eukaryota > Metazoa > Arthropoda > Arachnida > Araneae > Araneidae > Caerostris > Caerostris extrusa. The sequence goes on from BPLR01001524.1 coordinate 5,565, forward strand.
ATGAAATATAAAATTTAATTTAGGTAATTAAATAAAAATTATAATTTTTCGTCCATGAATATTGTAGTTTATATTATTGCACTAACTTATTGTTAAAAATGAATGCATTTTTATTATTACGTATTTGTTATAAAGATAAATGATATATAAAATTTAATGAATGTGATTGAATAAAAGTATAACATTTCGTCAATGGATATTGTAGTTCATATTATTGAACTAGTTTAATATTAAAAATGTATGCATTTTTTATCATTATATAATTGGCACAAAAGATATATAATATATAAATATAAATTTAAATTATAATAATAATTTAAATAAATAAAAATATAACCTATCGTCCATGGATATTGTAGTTTATACTAGTATACTAGTTTAATGTTAAAAATGTGTGAATTTTTATTATTATGTATTCTTTATAAAAGATAAATGATGTATAAAAATTTAATTTAAATAATTAAAGAAAAAGTATAACCTTTCGTCCATAGCTATTGCAGTTTATATTATTTAATGTTAAAAAAGTATGCATTTTTGTCATTATGTATTTGTTATAAAAGATATATAATATATAAAATATAAAATTTTATTTTAGGTATTTAAATAAAAATTATAAACTTTCGCCCATGGGTATTTTAGTTTATATTATTTAATGTTAAAAATGTATGCATTTTTATTATTATGTATTTGTTATAAAAGGTAAATAATATATGAAATATATAATTTAATTTAGTTAATTAAATAAAATTATAACTTTTCTGTTATTGTACTAATTTTATATTAAAAATGTGCGAATCTTTTTAACGTTACTATTTGTTATAAAAGATAAATAATATATAAAATATAAAATTTATTTACTACATCAATACTGAATCTAGACCGCATAGATGACCGCTAAAAATTTGTCTTTTTATCATTCAAAATAAATTTTATTACTTCCAATTTAAATGTTTTTTTTTTCTGTAGTAAATTTAACAATCTTTAAAATGTTTCGAAATTTTAATTATATTTATTTAATATCGATTGATACCCTGGCAACCCTCGTATAAAACAGATTAATTCAATGCGATTTAAGAATTGTAATCGTTTTAGAATCCTACTGAGTTTAAAAATCGTACAGTTTCAATTCTAGAAAGTTCAAGAAAATTCTTTACGCCTCTAATAGTAAATCAATTGGTTGCCACGAATAAAACTTATCTTACTATAATAATCCGTAAATTTTTAAATTAATTGAGATAAATAATGATTTTCTTAATACGCCAACAGATTTTTAGAAAAAATGTACAAAAACTGTAAATGCATACATTGCCAAATAAGTTAACGAATCTTTTCTGATCTCGTGTTTCAAAATGCAGCATGTAATAACGTACGAATTTATTGGTCCATAACTGACGCATATCACCCCTTTCTGCCATTTCTAGTAAATATTGGCTGAATGGCTTTGGCCAGTTGCATACATAATCCACAACGTGTCAGACCCATTTCCTGATTAGCATACTAATAGCTTCAATCTCCAACTGACCATTCCATTTCAATAGATAGCGCTAGAATGTTTTCCATTACCCCATATATATTATATAGAGAGCGACTCTTAATTAACGGTATAGACCAGTGGTTGCCAACTCGCGGCCCGCCCTTCAATATTTTTCCGGTCCGTGAGATTTATTACATTTTTACAAAATGTATTTATTTTATAATGGCCAAAGGAGTGAAAACCAACGTGTTAAAAAATGCATTACGTGTGCATTCATGTATTCAAAAAATTAACTGTCGAAATTATGAGAAAAAAAGAACTTTATTTTAAAATAATATACTAGCGAATATAGGACTGACATTGCTGGTTTTATTTATGAGTTTACAGTTGTGAGTTCGCAGAATAATTAAATTATATTCTGCGAACTCATGATCTAGTTTAACAGGTTCTGCGTTTTACTTTAAGTGACGCAGTGACCCTCCCTAGATACGCACAGTTGATTGTTGATAGAGAGCAAATCAGACTCTTAGTTGAAGTTGTTAGCGCTTTTGGTTCAACTTACACCTGCGAATCATTTTTTTCTTTCTAAAAGGAAATTGACTCAACACAAAACACTTTCGAACATAACGGACACAACACCGATACATATAACAGGTGGACTGAAAAGTTCGAAGGCTAACACATAGATGGCGCTACTAGTATTAAATCCATATGATTTTTAGTTAGCCCTAACCTTCAAAAACACGTGTATAAATTTCACAGCTGTTGCACTTTTAGTATGTGAGTTATAGCATTTTTAGTGAAGGTATAGCATTTTTAGTGTTCATCACGTGCAGTCCACTCGGCTGATTGTCGATTGGACTCCGGTGTGAAATGATGGAGCCATGTTTCATCCATTGTCACATATCGACGCAAGAATTCGGGTTTATTAAGATTAAACAACTCCAAACACTGCTTAGAATCATCAATTCGTTGTTGATTTTGGTCGATTGTGAGCTCTGCGCGGCACCCACTTTGAACAGAGCTTTCGCATATCCAAATATTCATTCACGATATGCCCAACACGTTCCTTTGATATCTTTTGGGTCTCAGCTATCTCAATCAATTTCCTTTACGGTTATCAGAAATTATTTTGTGGACTTTTTGATGTTTTCGTCGATAACAGTCTCTTTGGGGCGTCCACTGCGTGCATCGTCCTCTGTGCTCATTTCGCCTTAGTTTAAATTTAGCAAACCCCTTCTCTACGGTTGATTTTCCTGGTGCAAAGTCCGAATAATGTTTATCAATCCAAGCCTTGGCCTCAATAGTATTTTTTTCTCCAAAAAGCAATGCTTTAATTAACACACGAAATTCCTTTTTATCCATTTTTTCAAACTAACAAAAGTTGCTTCACTAAAAACGCTATAACTCACATACTAATAGTACAACAGCTGTAAAATTTATAGGGTGTATTTGAAGGTTAGGGCTAACTAAAAATCATATGGATTTAATACTAGTAGCGCCATCTATGTGTCAGCCTACGAACATGTCAGCCCAACTGTATATATATATATATATACATATCGGAAAAAACCTGTCTAATGCCTAAATATTCCAAATTTAGCTAAAACATGTACCATTTTAGATAGTGTCGCAGATTTATGTAAATAATTATAATACATCGGGCAAAATCACAGGGCGATATTGTACTTTAAAGTTCAAATTTAGGCATTCACAAAATATTTTCTACAAAAAAAAAATTCAAAAATAAATTGTAAAGGATTTTTTTGAGTTTTTACCAAATGTACCACAACTCTTTTCGAAAGCAGAGGATTCGTAATTTCTAAAGGAGCCACCTTTAACTGAGTGGTAAGTTGCCAAATGTGATAACCCGGATTCCTTTTATTGTTTGCAATTCATTTCATTTGTAATTGCAACCAGTTACTTGGCGGACTTTGGCAAAAACATTTTTGACGCCAAATCACAATGGTCCCTATTTTGCGATTTTACCGGAATTTTTATCAATGTTTAAAAGTTCCCGATTTTACTACTGTGTCCAAAAGTAAGATCAGTTTTCAATTTAAATTTCCCGAGCATATGGTATTTCAATTTTTTTCTTGGGTTGTTGGCACTGATTTTGACATCTGTGGGAAATTTTACGTCAAAATATTTATTAGTGTTTGAAGTACGCTTGGTTTTGTGAGATGCTAAAACTGATTCCGGCGATTTTTGAAATATCTCTTTAATCGACTCAAAACGTTGCTACCGGAGGGGTCTTTTGAGTTTAGGGAATAGTCAGAAGTAGCAAGATGCTAAATCAGGTGAATACAGTGGTTGTGGAATGATATGGGTTTCATTTTTTGCGAAAAAGTCCCAAGAATCAATGCAGTGTGAGCTGGAGCATTCAATCGGTTTGATGCGTTTGAGGCCCAAAACATCTTTTAAAACGGAATTTTGAAATTCTAACATCATCAGCAAGGTCTTTAGTTGTAAATCGACCATTTGCAAGCACCAAATCTTTAATTTTTTTGGACGTATGCTTCGTCGGTTGAGGTTGTTGGTCGACCCGAGGGCTCTTCGTCTTCAACGCGTTCTCTGCCTTCTTTGAACTGTTTTTATCACTTCTAAACATTGCATTCCGACATAGGAATGCTCACCGAACGCCTCCTGCAACATTCTATACGTTTCCGCAAATAAAATTTAATGCAAGTTCTTGCTCAATTAATTCAGACATTTCAAAAATCGCCGGAATCAGTTTTAGCGTCTCACAAAGCCAAGCGTAACTCAAGCACTAATGAATATTTTGAAGTCAAAGGACAGTGCCAACAACCTCAAAACGAAAAAAAAAAAAAAATAATAATAATAAATAAAATTGAAATACCATATGACCGGGAAATTTAAATTGAAAACTGGTCTTACTTTTGGGACACAGTAGTAAGTGAAATTAAAATCTGTTTGATGGATGCCAAACTTTGTGATTTTAGAATTCTCGCCCAACAGATGAACTGAATATTCTAAGTAGAACTTAAATTGTTATCACCTGTGAACGGTTGTTGAATCATTTGTTTCGTTATTATGTATGCCAGTATTCTTATTATTATTATCCGTATCTTCATCCATGAGCTCCGATATTTCAATCAAACCCTTTATTGAGTCTCTTTTGGCGAGTTTTATTCTATTTATGCTTCGATGCCTTCTTGGCATTAGTCTGTGATTTCCATCCTTATTAGCGGGCATCTAGAAATGAAAAAAAAAATAAATCATCATAATAATATTCTGCAAAAAATCATAAATATTGCTAATTGTTATTATTATTAAAATTTTTTTGGTAGGGGACAATAATTTGTTTAAAATTTCGCTTCTTTTCTGAACTGATATATAACAATATCCGCCAAATCGCAAAATAGGGACCGTTGGAATTTGGCGACTTTTTGGTGGCGCTAACTGAGAGATACGTCTCCAAATGTAGTAACCCTGGTTTCTTGTCTTTTTTCAAATTCTCTTCACTTAAAATCTCAACCTGTTGCTTGGTGGACATTGGCGAAAAGAATTTCAGACGCCAAATCTCAACGGTCCAATTCTGCGATTTTACCACAGTATCTACCAATTTGTTGATGCAACAATGTTTCTTAATTATTTATAATTGTCGCCAATCTGAAAGAATTCCTAAAAGGGGCTTATGCAGCATCTGTACTAACACTAGAATATAATCGAACAACAAAGAGTATAATAAAACAGCATTTGATGACACTTATTTTCATAGAAGTTGAATTATTCCTTCGGCACGATTCCACGATTTGGCGCATTTTTGTGTGATTCCAACAATTGCAAAATTTGGCACATTTATACTTGTATTTATTATTTTATTATTGCAGAATTACTTGTGAAATTGCTGAAATTGCTCATTGTGGAATAATAATAGTACGAGAGATGTATTTTCAGGACAAAAATTTATTGTTAAAATAATTTATATAGTTTTTACTTTTAGCTACCTAGTTTTTTTTCTTTTTATTAATATTGTTTGGTCATTCGAATTCGGCATCGTAAAAACATACAAGACATAATTTTTGGCATAATAGAAATATTACAAATTAAGCAAAGAATAATGGCATAAAAGCAAATCGTTAAATGCCAAATTTGGCATAAATTTAGACAATTCAGGCATACATATTCTTGGTATAATAATGATAAAATCTAGAATCCTGTACCCTTTGTGCCAAACACATCGCCAAGTTGCCAAGTCGGTAAATAAGCATAGAAATCAATGGGCCAGTTAGTTTGCGCGGTAAAATGATATTACAACAAAATCCTTCACTGGATTGCCAAGTCGCCAAGTAAACAAACAAAATTGCTGCCAAAGTTCGGTATCATTGTAAAATGTTATTTCGCCAAATTTTATAGCCAAACAGCTCTATTACGCCAACATTAGTAGCCAAATAGCTATTACGTCAGAGTTTATACCTGAAAAGGCTTTGAAGCCAAGGTTTATCGCTTTAACGCCAAATATTATCACTATCCTGCCAAAATTTTAATCTTTGAAATGCTTTATAGTCAACATTTATTGCTTTATCGCCAACATTTACCGCTTTATCGCCAAATTTTTTCATTAAGCGAATTTTGTTATATGTGCTTTTAAGCCAAAAGTTAATGCTTTATCGGCAAATTTTTATCGTTAAGCGAATTGATTTTTGCTTTTACGCCGAAAGTTAATGCTTTATTGCCAAATTTTTATCTCTGGAAAAGTTTTGTGCCAAATGTTATTGTTTTTATGACAAAATTTAGCATTATTATTTAAATTGCCTTTTCGCCAATTTATATCGCTTTATCGCCAAATGTTTTTCACTAGTATGGCAAAATCTTAATGTTTTCTTTTTACGCCACTTATTGCCACTTTAACGCCAAAATATATCATTATTTTGCCAACATTTTATTCCTAATTGCTTTTACACCAAATTAAATCGCTTTATCGCCAAATTATTATGTGGAATTTTATTTTGCTAACTCACAAAAATACATCGTTTAGAAAAAAATAATAATCGCTGTTACGATAAAATTTCGGCAAAATTATTTGCTATTTCACCATTTTTTTTTTAATATCAAAAAATAAATCATGTTCTTTATGAATCCGAATTCGAATAATAAATTAATATTCATAAAAGAGAAAAAGAAGAAGAAACCAAAGAATAACTTACCTTTTATTGTGGTATGTCGTTCGTTTGTGATGGAAACGAACGTTTTATTCCAACGATGAAATCATAAAAAATTTTGCGGATGCCAAATTTGTGCTGTCGCGTTAATAACGCTTTTAATTTCAACGTTAACTAACATTCTAAAAAGCTAAAGCTTCAAATATTCCGTGCTAATTCTAATTACGATTGCCACAAAATTCTAACTAAAAGAACATCTTTAAAAAGGAAATCAATTATTTAAGAATAAATATAAGTTATTAATAAATTAAAAAATCTTTTTTTCTTGTTTGTTACTTATTTTCATGAGTGGAAGCATCATAAAAATTGTTTTGTTCTGTATCAGCGATAGACGTATGTTATAATAATCTATTCAGAATAATCAATAATTTATCAGAATACTTATTTAAAAGAATATATATTTCTGTTCTTAATTAGTGCAAATAAGAATTCTGCAACTAATTATGGAAATAGCAATAAATTAGTCATTATATTGTTCGGAAAATGAAGCTACCAATTCCTCTAATTACAGTATTGCAACCCTAAAGAAATTGGCGAAATATTCAGGGTTGCAAGATTGGCGACTTCCTCAGGGGTACAGTATCCTAGATTTTAACCGAATAATGGCATAAAAGCAAATCGTTAAATGCCAAATTTGGCATAAATTTAGACAATTCAGGCATACATATTCTTGGCATAATAATGATAAAATTTGGAGATAAAGCGATAAATTTTGGTTTAAAATTATTTTAAGAATAAGATTTTGAAACAATAAAGATAAAATTTCGCATTAAAAGATAAAACGTGCCTTAAAAGCAATTTGAGGAATAAAATTTGATGTAATAGCTATTTGGCAACTAAAGTTGGCGTAATAGGGATTTTTGAAGAAGGATTTTGACGAAACAGCGTTTTACAACGAAAACAAACTTCGGCAGCCATTTTGTTTGTTTACTTAGCGACTTGGCAACCTAATGATGGATTTTGGCTTAATATCTTTTACCGCAAAAACTGCCTGCAGCCTTCATTATGTTTGTTTACTTAGCGACTTGGCATCTTGGCGATTGATTTGGCAAAAAGAGTACAGGATTCTAGATTTTTTTTAACTTAACCTGACATTCCAAATCCCTGTAGAAATGCTAAGGAGACATTAAGAATTTGGTGTCAAAAATACTTTTCGTCAATGTCCGCCAAGTAACAGGTTGCAATGGTTAGTGATGCGATCTGAAAAAGGACAAGAAACTCGAATTACTGCATTTGGTGACTTATCGCTCAGTTGGCTACTCAAAACAGCTTTCATCTTTGCTTCCAAAACAAAATTCTTCAATACCAAACATCGCCAATCGAAATACTGTGCTCAGTACACAAGGAAAGAAAATAACCCGCAGCCGAATGAATTGGTAACGAGTGAAATGAATCGTTATTAAAATGAACGATTTCTATTTCTTCTAGAACAATCCAGTAATTGAATTAATCCACATAATTAATCTTGGCCAATCAGACATTATGAGATGCATTGGTTACCAACTCTTGGCTGCAAAAAAAAAAATCGCCAAATCCCAACTGCCCCTATTTTGAGATTTGACCAAAAATATTAGACTATCATAAAATGTCTATTTAAAAATACCAGCTCTACAGTAAATCTAATTTTGCTAATTAAACTATCTACTTTAAAAATAACTTACTTTCAGAAATGGTTTTAATTTTTAATTTTTGTTATTTTTAATATTTAGAAATAAAAAAAAAGATTATGTAAATAAATTTTAATGGCCGAACTTAAAACTTAAATGCGTATGGTAAGGAGGCACAATAATATGCCATATTACGTGTAATGAAATAAGTTGCCAATTTCAGATGGAAAGTTGATAAAAATAAGAGGCTTTGTACTAGAGATACAAACAAGCAACAATATCCTTTTTTAAAACAATATTTTTCTTTTAAATTAATAATAATATAGGGTAGTTTTACTCAAGCCTCATCTATAAATCATCTATAATACCACCGGGTGATTTGTTTATGAATGACAATAGGTTTATTAGAAGCAGATTTAAATTTGTCATGACTAGGCATGGCTTTTATTTAAACTTCATCATATCATATTAGTGTGTTGAATTCCATAGAGTAGAATTTTAGTTGTTTATTACTATCATAATATTTATAAGCTTAGTTCTTTGATTTAAAAAAAAGTTTGATTAAAATTTCTTAAAAACTATTTTAGTTTTTATTTTGATGGAAACTAAAAAAATATTTTACCTTCTGTAATCATATAGCACTATAATATTAATAAAACATCTAATATAAAAAAATTTTTTTTTAATCAATTCCTACTTTTTCACTCTATTGCAGAAAGGCCCTTTACAAATTAAGTTGAAATTTTCGTCTTACATCTGGCGCCATCTATTGGCAGATACATGCAACTTAAAATTAAAATTAATGAATTAAATTTAATAAATAAATTAATATTTGAAAAAACTGTATTAACATCCAGTGTCATCCACTACAAGTTCAAAAAATGTATTTGAACTTGAGTGGATGAAAAAGTATTTTATGAACGATTGAAAATTTGAACAAGATATATATAGGGAGAGTGTGCGCTAATAGAAGGAATCGAATAAGCTTGGAAATTCAAAACAAATTAAATGCAAGAATCATGGCGATTACTTTGATTAATTTCTGAGTTGCTTTGAAATAGGTTTTGGTGACTTAGATGGCTTTTTTTTTATTTTAGATTAAATAAATTCAATCTTTTTATTTTAGATTCCTGAATTCTCTGAACACAACGTATCACGTGATACAAGGAGATGTCTTTCCGTACTCCTTTTTCGGCATTCCAGTGGACATAGTTCTCAGGATCAAGTCCAATCTGCTCAGCTCTAGTTCAGGGACGATGGGACTAGACGGAATACTCAAGGACACGTCCTGGAAGTACAACAGTGCCATCGTTTCTGTAACAACTGTGTACAGGACGGTAAGATAGCGTTCCGGTTCTTTAATTTCTTTATGCATTTTTTTTTAAAAAATAAATTAGAATCTAAAGTTTATTTCTAAATAATTTTTTTCAATATTAAAAATAATAACAAACAATAAATTTATCACGCCCTATTTTTTACAGACTTATATAGTAGTACATCGTGTAAAAAATAAGATTATTAAACATTTTAAATGATCTCTTAAAGTTCTAAAATGCGATTTCGTTAATTATCAAATTCAATTTTTCTTAAAGCAATGAGGCTTGATGGGCAAATGGGTATCGCTCTGGCATTTGGTACCACAGGCATCAGGTTCGAATTCTGACGGTGGCATGGATGTTTGTTAGTGGTTCGGAATCCACGTTAAAATGTAGGTCCTGGTCTAGCCAAGAGTGTCTAATTAACCCAAACGTGTGCAAAAAAAAAAAAATGACCGAAGAGAGGCAAATCAATCTTAAAGCAATATCAATAAATGCAAAATTAGTTGGCGAAAGATTTGTTAAATCCATCGTCAGAATTGGCATCATAATCATCATATATTAACGGTATTTTAACGTTGTGGTATAATACAATATCTATGTGAAATGTTTTAAAGAAATAAAAAAATTCACAACAAATAAAAACAAATATAGATGTAAGTCTAGAATGTTGTACTCCCTATGCCAAACAGATCCCTAAATTTCCAAATTGTTAAGTAAATAAACAAAATGGCTGCTGCCAAATTAAATTATTAAAAAAAAATTTTACAATATTTTTTTTTATATGAATTGACTTAGTTTGTATGAAGATGTGAGCATAAAAAATGGTAAATGGAATTGTTAAAATGATTACTAGCAAACATTTACTTAGATGATCATTAAATAATTATAAAGGTTAAAACGTGTAAATAAATTTGATAAAAAGTAGGTAAAATAGGGAACGTGTTTTTACTCTTGTTTTTTATTGTATTTCTGGAAGAATCGCGACTGTAATAATCAACGAATTAATTAAAAAATGAACAAATGTATGTGTTCTACGTTCATTTTTTGTGTGAAAACCCTTCAACCTTTTATTTTTTATCATCAGACAGATATTCTATGAATAAGGATTTCCCTGAGTAAACTTATAGGCATGTTTATTTGTTCAATTTTTTATAATTTTGCTCATAATCTTTAACAAATGAGCCTGAATGGTCGAGTGGCTAGCGCTCTGGCGCTCGGTACCGCAGATTTCGGGTTCGAGTCACGGCGGTGCCATGGATGTTTGTAGTGGTTCAGAATTCACTTTAAACCGTAGGTCCCGGTCCTAATAAGAGCGTTGCGGGGGCGTTGTTACTCCGTGGCTTATCTTCAAGCCACACGCGCCCCCTGGGTAATGCAAAGTGAGTAACGTCTGTGCAGCTCTTGCCTTAAGGCATCCAAGACCAAGCTGTCTAAGTGTTAACCAGCTGCATTGGAACAAAAAAAAAAAAAAAAATAATAATAATTTTTCTCAGTATTTAAACTTTTACGAAAGCGAAAATTTAAAAAATAAGGTTCTGACATGTTTTAATTCATCTCAGGTGGACAGAAAGCTGAAGAAAAACGCAACTTTGTTGGAAGATTGGTCTGAGCGAGTCAACCAAAAGCAGACCCACTACGCCGAATCCCTGATCTACGGGGGATGGGCGGTAGTGCTCTTCAGATTCAAGTGTGACATCCCCAGTGACGTTGACAGGGTCAAGAAAGTGCTCACCAAGAATCTCGGGGCAGTAGGATCACTCTCAACTGACACACTGGGTAAGGTCTTATAACTGAGTTTTTAAAGCATAGAATATATATATGTATGTATATATCCTTTGTTGGAGCAATAGCTCCAGGCAGGGTGGGTCAAGATCGTCTGCCTACTTGATAGATTTCGAAACATAAGTTTTCTTTTTTTTTTCGGTAGGGTTATCAGCCCAACGCTCTGTTGTGATATTGGATCGGTATCTACGGTTTAAAGTGGATTCCGAACAAATCTTATCATATATATGTAAGAGTTTCAACCGATTCCAATAGATTCATCCCGGCCGAACCTACAGTTTTGTAGACTTCTCTAACAGTCTAACAATGGCTGGACTTTTGCAGTAGGTGTCTAGGGGGTAATAATAAAATAATGCGTTTCTTTAAATAAAGCCATTTAATGACCCGAATATTTTTACAATGATATTTACATTAGTTATTAATTGTGGGATAAACATATTCTCACGCTGCTTGACGCAGCCTGCCCCTATCTCGCTCCTCTCTCGTTGACCGCCAGCCGTTCTTTTTCTCTTTCTTCATCTACGGGGATCTGTGCTCCTTCTTCTGGGTCGGAGTTCAAAGTTGAATACTCCCCACATTGTAAACAGGCTCTGTCAAAGACAAGCAACCGTGATGTGTCGCCGCCTGCTGATTACCACACAAACAAATCCTACATATACACCAGTGTGTTCCCACATAAGGAGGGGAAGAGGGAGCAGCTTCTGTTGTGATGGAGCCCCCGCACGTAGTCGCTGAAGAAGGAGGGCAGTGCCTTCCGGGAGCATATGCAGGGGAAACTACCCCGCATTTGCATATCGTATGTACATATATAAGAAATTGTAGGAACTTGCTTTTAAATATATATATACTGGTGAAAATTAAATGTCCACGGTAAGAAGCAGTATATAAAAATAATATTAGAGAAGGTATTTGTCTAAGTAACATATCTATTTGATTAAAATTTCAAGGTCATAAGTTAAAGACTGCGTGAGAAGATCCTTAACAGTGGTGCATTAACTATCGCTGTAGTCTACACGATTTTGAATACCAGCATGGAAACGTGTATGTCGTACATCTAATTTGAGAGTTGAGTCCAAGTCGGTTGCATTTGGTTCTTCAAATCGATAAAGTTTTGTGCTGGTTTTGGTGGACACTGATTCTATCGTTCAGCAATGCCCCTACACGTGCTAGATGGGCGAAAAATCTAGCCAAGGCAACATGTCGACATTCTGTGGACTTCTAAATCATTTAAGTTGAAGTCTGTGCTGCCATCTATTAGAATTTAACTCAATTACATTCAAAATATGGAACATTTAAATCACATGCTTGTACGCTTTTAGTTCAAAGTTTTGTCAATAAAATTAGATTTATAAAATATTTTTAAGTAAAAGAACTAGATTTTTAGTATCTATTTTATATATTCGTAATCTAATGCATCAATTCGTTAATGATGAGCATAATTTCAAAATAATTATACCAGTTATGCTGAAAATTATTTAACTAAAAATAATTATAACTATCATGTTTTTTTCGCAAAATTGGATAATTGTCACTTTTTCTTGTTGTTCGTTTAATTGCTTTATTCAGTTCCTACTATTAGCTCACACTCTCCCTATATATATCTTGTTCAAATTTTCAATCATTCATGAAATACTTTTTATTCATCCACTCCAGTTCAAATACATTTTTTTTAACTTGTAGTGGAGGACACTGGATGTTAGCACAGTTTTTCAAATATTAATTCATTCATTAAATTTAATTAATTAATTATAGTTTTTTATATTTAAATTGCATGCTAAGTTGCATTTAAGTTGCTACCTATAGATGTAAGATGAAAATTTCAAATTTATTTATAAAGGACTTTCTGCAATATAATAAGAAACAAGTAATATAAATATTTTTTTTTTTAAAGTCAATTGCTACTTTTTTTACTATATTTCAGAAAGTCCTTTATAAATAATTTTCATTCATTTCTTTAAGTTTATCTGGCACCATCTATTGGTAGATACATGCACTTTAAATCTAAAAAAAAAAAATTAATTAAGTAAATTTAATGAATGAATTAATATTTGAAAAAACTGTATTAACATCCAGTGTCATCCACTACAAGTTAAAAAAAATATTTGAACTTGAGTGGATGAATAAAAAGTATTTTTATGAAATATTGAAAACTACAACGAGATATATATAGGGAGAGTGTGAAATAATAGTAGGAATTGAAATAATCATACCAGCTATGTTGGAAATTATTTAACTAAAAATGATTATAAAGGTTCGTGCCCACCGAGGCGAGAAGATTTAAGCGACAAGAGTTGACCAATCACTAGCCTCACTGCATTCGCCTGAAACCGGTTTGAAATGCACCGCTTCGAGTTGACCCACTTTCAACACGAAGCGGAACTCATCACTATGCGTAATGCTATTTCTGACGTTTCGCTGTGAAGGGGTCGAAAAAGGTTCTTGCCTGTCGCATGTCGCGTCGTCGCCTGTCGCCTCAGTGGGAAGGAGCCTTAACTATCATGTTTTTTTTCGCAAAAGGTGGATAATTGTCACTTTTTTCTTGTGGTTTGTTTAATTGCTTTATTTTTCTACGCAGATTCTTGGGAGAAGGCCATAAAAGATATAAAAGCCGACCATGGCATCAGAGGAACAGTGGACCTCCACACCCACGTGTACTCTACCGTACCACTGTCAGAAATCGACACCCCCTGAAAGCCTATTGACAGCCATTAAGCAACTGAAAGAGTCGGTGGGATCTTTGGGACAGCCTTTGTACATGAATTTACAGCCTCTTCATGATTTGAAAGACATATATCCTGAAGTTAAGGAAGATATGTAAGTTTACATTAAATTTATAAATATGGTAAATTTGTAAATGTATTGAAGACTTAACTATTCTATTGTTCCGCAATAGTTTTTATTACTTTGTGTGTTTTTTACACCAATTTATCAAGTGTTCCGCGTACCATGAGCATTCGTTTTTTCCCCTAGAATCTTTGCAGCTCATGTTTTTCTTTTTCTCACACTTTTGCACCTCATATTCTTTTCTTTCTACTCTTTGCATATTATATTCTTTTCTTTTTCCCTACACCTCTACAAATATTATTTTTCTTTTCCTACACCACTACACATATTCTTTTCTTTTCCTTACCCCTCTAGACCTCATATTTTCTTTACCCTACACCTCTATTCTTTTTAACCTACACCTCATATTCTTTTTAACCTACACCTCATATTCTTTTCTTTCCTCTACATCTTTGCATCTTATATTCTTTTCTTTTCCCTACACCTCTACACCGCATATTCTTTTCTTTTCCCTACACCCTACACCTCATATTCTTTTCTTTTTCATACAACTTTGCACCTCATATTTTCTTTTCTCTACATCTTTTCTCTACACCTCATATTCTTTTCTTTTCTCTACACTTCATATTCTTTTCCCTACACCTCTACACCTCATATTTTTTCTTTTTCTCTACCGCATATTCTTTTCTTTTCTCTACACCTCTACACCTCATATTTTTTTCTTTTCTCTACACCTCATATTCTTTTCTTTCTCTACACCTCTACACCGCATATTTTTCTTTTCCTACACCTCTACACCTCATATTTTTCTTTTTCTCTACACACCTCATATTCTTTTCTTTTCCCTACACTTCTACACCTCATATTTTTTTCTTTTCTCTACACCTCATATTCTATTCTTTTCTCTACACCTCATATTCTATTCTTTTCTCTACACCTCTACACCGTATATTTTTCTTTTCTCTACACCTCATATTCTTTTCTTTTCTCTACATATTCTTCTCTTTTTCTCTCTACACCTCATATTCTTCTTTCAATGAGCATTTGATATATTTTTACAGATAATTATTTCTTTTTAAATAGATGAAAATATATATTGTTGCTGTTTCTTATCCCACTTGGTAGACAGCAACGTCTTAAGCAAGTGCAAGAAACCCCTGTGGTCACATGGAAGGTGGGAAAGGAGGAAGCTTCTGAGTGATGTGCGTCCTGTTGGCCAATTGGCTAGCGCTCTGGCCTTTGGTATCACAGGCTTCAGGTTCGAAGGCTGGCTGTGGCATGGCTGTTTGTGAGCGGTTCGGAATTCACGTTAAACTCCACGTCCCGGTCAAATTAGCCCAAAATGTACAGTAAATGAGAGTAGAATGACAAGCCGAACCAAATCTGTCGTGATGGAGCACCCGTAGGTAGAAATCTGACTCGGCCCGAATCGCTGAAGAAGAAGGGCAGTGAATTACGTTAGGATGTTTAGAGGGGACACCCCACATTTGCTTATCGTTTACGAGAAAACGGGGGTGGATTATCAGGCCTACGCCCAACTCTCTACAGTCATATTAGACAGGGACCTGCGGCTTAAAGTGAATTCAGAACCACTAAAAACGTCCATGTTCAATTAAGTTATAATTTTAAAGGGCTCTGATAGTCACTCGACCGTCAGGGCCTTTTAAAATATAACTGTATTAATTAACTGAAATAAAAAAATTCTTGCAGAATATTTTAACAAAAGTATTCTGAGCTGGTAGTTAAGCTATGCGCAAAAAACGCATACGAAATTTCTTTGTGTTAGAAGGTCATCTATAAAATAATCATAAAATTGTTGATAAGCATGCATAAAACTTGGGCTGACATGTTCGTAGGCTGACACAGTATTAAACTAGTATTAAGTACTAGTATAGCTACAATCATGCCCATAAATTAAGGATAATGAAGTTCAGGCAAAAAAAGAGACAGAAGCAAAACAAATTTGATTTATTTTAAAGTCTATTTATTAAACAAAAAAAGACAAAAAAAGATGCTATATGTTTGACATAATGAATAAAATTTGATTTTTACTCCCTGGAGCAAATTTCAAAAAAGAACCTATTTACAAAAAACAGTATAGCATGGTTAGTATGATGGTTATATGGGTATGTCTCCCGGAGGATGCAATACAGGCCTTTAGGCATGCTGAGTATCAAAAAAACGGAATGTTACACCACTCATCAAGCAATGCCCTCCGAAGTTCCGGTTCAGGTGGGGGGGTTGACGGGCTGCAATTCGTAGGCCAAATTAAAGCATTGCTTGGATTCAAGTCCGGGAGTATGCTGGCCAATCCATACGGGTGATATCTTCCAATTGATGGCATTGACAATGTTTGCATGGTGATTACGGGCGTTGTCATAAACAGAAATTCAGCATCCGGCGCCCTTTGAAACAAACGTACAGGAATGACATCCCGATAGATGTGGCCTGTCATCGTTAACTTTGAACATGCAGGTCAGTTCTGGAATCAAGAATAATTGCTCCCCAAACGAGCCATCCTGCACCACTGTAACGGTGTCGGTCAATGGTGTTCTCTTGGTGGTAACGGGTACCTGGCGCTCTCCATGTGAAAGTCAGGCGAGAATCAGACTGCAAACTAAACCTGGACTCGTCGGAAAACATCACACAAGACCACTGTTGCGGTGTCCACAATGCATGCTCTCTACTCCAGGTTAATCGCAGGCGACAGTGAGTTGCTGTAAGTGGAAAACATCTGACAGGCTTGATTAGACCAATGTGCCTAAGCGTGTGTACATGGTCTGCCTTGAAACTGTCGTACCGGTAGCTGAAGAGAGCTGACGTGACAGGTCTGATGCTGTGCTCCGTCTGTTTCTTTTCAGTAATGCTAAAACCGGTCCTCATTCGGCGTTGTAACTCGGGGGCGACCTGTGCTGTAACATCTACTCACATTACCATCATCTTGGAATCGTTGCCAAAGCCTGGAGATGACACTCTGGGCGATTCAAGTTCCTCCGGATACTTCCAGCTGGGTACGTCCACATTCCAGTCGTCCGATAATTCTACCACGTAAAAAATCATCCATCCACGTAAAAATTTCTTTGTGCCATAACTATGATTCTAAGCAGTGTTTGGAGCTGTTCAATCGTAATAAACCCGTATTCTTGCGTCGATATGTGACAATGGGGGAAACATGGCTCCATCATTTCACACTTGAGACCAATCGACAGTCAGCCGAGTGGACTGCACGTGATGAACTATAACTAAAAATGCTATAACTCACATAATAATAGTGCAACAGCTGTTAAATTTATACATGTGTCTTTTGAAGGTTAGGACTAATTAAAAATCATATCGATTTAATACTAGTAGCGCCATCTATGTGTTAGCCTACGAAAATTTCAGTCCACCTGTAATGCTTGAAATTGTAATACTTTTATTGGTTTTTCCCATTATAGTGAGCTTATAAAGCAGCTCCAGAGACTTGACGAGATGTACGACGACGTGAAGGTCACCTTGGTGGCCATGAGGCGGTGGACGCAGGAAACCTACACCGAATTCGACGACGACCAAGAAGAAAAAGTAAGTCACGTGCAAACCCCATCATACCATCCCTTTAATCAGGGTCTCCAAACTTAGGGTCTCCAAACAGGGCCATACTGTTTACTCCAGTAAGTACCGAGGGCCAAAACCGTTTTAATTTTTCTGCCATTATCTATAATTTCTAGACCAGTCGCCGAGAACGCGCTCTGAGTGAGCATACGCTAGCTAACTATAAACTATTGTCGGTGAAAAATCATTAGTATTTTTTTTTACTAGTGGTAACCCTGCTGTTTCATTCGCGTTAATTTAACTTTTCCGTGATCTGAGAGATTTTCAGGATAAAAATGACATGTTTGATTCAGGATATATACATTCCAAACATCGACATACATACATATGCGATACTTTTACCCAACATAACTACCGAGGGTATCCGCGGGTTGTTCACGAGTTTATAATGTTAGTGGGAATCGTTTCAATTATTTGTTAGTTGTTATGCTTAAGTTATGCTTGTCATTAAGCTTTACCTAGCAAGTCAATAAAACCGAGTTATTATCATTCTGTGTTTTTTATCCAACTTATTACAGCAACTATAAGCTATTCGCTGTCGCGGGCCGGATGGATGACACTGGCGGGCCGTAGTTTGGAGACCCCTGATTCTGTATAGAAGATTAGATAGGGTATGATTAAAGGCATACCATATCTGATCTGCTATACAGAATTTTTCAAATGTGATAATTCAATTGAACAACAGCGACTATTGACAGCAACTATTTTTGTAATCAAACATTTTGGTGCTATGCGATTTTTACAATGAAAAAAATTAGTTGAACAAAGAGGTTGCCTTAATTTTTGTGGTTCGAACGAAAATTGTTGCTATAAGTATACGATGAGTTGCGCATATCAAAAACAAGCATTTGGATGGGTGAAATCAGTGGTAGTCAACCTGGTCCCTACCACCTACTAGTGGACGTTCTATCTTTCACTCTTGGCTATAAGGTTTTGTCCGATTCTGAAACACTTTCTTTTTTCAATTCCTTCTATTAGCTCACACTCTCCCTATATATATCTTGTTCAAATTTTCAATCGTTCATAAAACACTTTTTATTCATCCACTCACGTTCAAATACATTTATTTTTGAACTTGTTGTGGATGACACTTGATATTAGTACAGTTTTTTTCAAATATTAATTCTGTAATTAAATTTAATTAATTAATGTTAGTTTTTTTTTTAGATTTAAGTTGCATATATCCACCCATAGAGGGCGTCAGATAAAATTAAAAAATGAATGAAAATTATTTATAAAGGACTTTCTGCAATAGAGTGAAAAAAAAAGTAGGCATTGACTTTAAAAATTATTGTTTTTATATTATTTGTTAAATTTAATTGAACTTTTTAAAAACGTTGTAATGGAACATTTTTTAAAGTATTGTTGTAGCATTTTTAGAAAGTAATATGAGACCAATCTTTACCAACAGTTAACAATAAAGAATGATGCCTTTTATTTGGCAGATATTTTCAAAAGATTTAATGAAATCAATTTCAAAGAAATAATTTAATGGCAAAATCAATACAACAGAGACAATCTTAGACAACTAAGACAATACAATAACAGAAATACAACAATAGAGTTTTAAATACTTCAAGGAAATAATTAGTAAAACTCTCAGTCTAAACCCAAAGTATTGTGTCATTATTTATTGATAAACTTGAACTACTTCGCTATAATATGTAAAAAAGAATTTCATCAGTATTCTGAATTATCATCCATAAAAGATGATGTATTGAACCAAATAATAATAAAAAATAATAACACCTAATCAGGAAAATCGTCTCTTTCATAAAAAATACTTCAGAAGAGATTGTTAGTATCAATGTACTTTTAGCTCAAAGAGCCAAATTATATACCCAGTGGAGTATATGTATCAAGTATTTGAGGATTCATAGACTAGAAATTTAAAAAAAGTCAATTTTTCAGAATTTGGGTAAAGAAAATCTCGTGTCAGAACTAATATGCAAATGATTTTCTTATTTTAATTAGAATTAAACCCTGCAAAGACGTGTTTGAGAAAAAAAAATTTAAATTTTTGTTTTGATTCCTTTTTGCTGAGTCAGCAGCCACCTCAACAAATTGAAATTGGAATTGGAAAAATGAATTGAAGATATTTTGAAATTGAAGGTGCATGACTGGATGAAAATCCTTTTACTGCAAATATTGAAGAGGCTGGCGCAGCATGCCAAACACTGTAACATATGAATGTGATGAAGAAATTAAACATAAATTCGATAAAAACCTATGGCAAAATAAAAATAAAAATGCTCTCTTATATCAATAAGTGGAAAATGATATTCAGTTTATTCAATTCCTTCTATTAGCTCACACTCTCCCTATATATATCTTGCTCAAATTTCCAATCGTTCATAAAATACTTTTCATTCATCCACTCTAGTTCAAATACATTTTTTAACTTGTAGTGGATGACACTGGATGTTGATACAGTTTCTTCAAATATTAACTCTGTCATTAAAATTAATGAATTAATTTTAGTTCTTTTAGATTTAAGTTGCATATATCTACTAATAGATGGCGCCAGATAAATTTTAAAAAAAATGAATGAAAATTATGTATAAAGGACTTTCTGCAATAGAGTGAAAAAAATTAGGAATTGACTTTGAAGAAATTTTTTATGGTACTTGTTTATACCTTTCCTTACTTCATATCTTGTGGAATCAAGCTTCATTGTTGTTAATCATGTTATGATCAAATTAAGAAATCGCCTGAATATTTTCGAAAAATTAGACCTTTGTTTATTCCTCAGAGAAATTCAGCCAGATATTCAGTATTTAGGTCCACAGAATCTGCATTAATAATTCAGTTATGAAATGCAATTTCATCAGACTTCTTGCTTTTATGTATACGAAGCATAAATAATAAAAATGGATTTAATTACAGTAATTTGAGTTATTTTATAACCGTTTATTCTGGCAAAATTTAGTGAAAGTTTCACATAAAGTATTTGGCAAGTAATTATTAGAGAGTTTTTGCATAACGTTTTTTATCGTCCGATATTTTTTTTTTTCTTCCTAGTGCGCATGCTCATAGGAAACATTGTACCTATTGCGCATGCGTATCTGTAATACTGCACTACTGAGCTATTCCTATGAGCATGAGCGCTAGGAAGAAAAATATCGGACGATAAAAAAACGTTATGCAAAAACTCTATTATTATAACAAGCTTTACCGGGACCTACAGTTTAAGATGGATTCCGAACCACTCACAAACATCCATGCCCCCGCCAGAATTCGAACCTGAAGGCTATGGTACCAAAGGACAGAGCTCTGCCCTATTGGCCATCAAACAACGCGTGAAAGTAAAAGATACAATGAACAATTTTCTTAATTGCGTATATCACCGTATTCACCTGCATGTCAGCCACATATCTTCCTTCTCCCCCTACCCCTTTTCACTTCTGTTCTAATCACTTTAATCTCAAATAAAATCGCCATCTAATGGAAAACTCAGACCGGATACCACATAAATTAGACATTTTTCTTGGAATTATCGCTAGTTATAGATAATACTTGTGAACTAGGGAGAAATTATCTTTTGCAAGAGAAAAGATAGCCACCTGTTTAGATTTGTATGGTAAAAATGTTTTTACCACACAAATCCAAACAGCTTTTAATTAATAAACGGCATGTTCGAAGCAGTTTTTTTCGAACAGAATTAATTTCATTCTCATTCTATGCTGTTTATTTTTTCTCTTCTGGAAATACAATCGGTGATGCATTTTTTAATGAGGATTTCACTAATTGTTTATTCATCTCCAGCGAACTTACTGAAAAGCTTTATAGAAGAGCTTACGGGAGAAAGATAGTTTTTTTTTTCTTTTTAGAGCTTTACTGAAGAACTTATGGAAAAGCTTTTTAAGCAAAGTTATAAACTTAAAAATTTTGTTGAATTTGTGAAGTCAACTAAAACATGGTGAAGTTTTTTCGTTAAGCGCAAGATCTTTTGAAAATCTAGTTATATCTGCAGGATTCTACAGCTTAATTATCCTTTACTAACACTTACAGAAATATTTTTTCAGTCTTTAATTATATTTAAAGATCGACATATAAAAAATGTTGTTGTTGTGTCTAATCTTCAGTCTCAGGCAGCGCGAAACGGACACCCCATGAGTAGTCCACTTATGGATGGAGGAAAAGGGGCAGCTTCTGTTGTGGTGGTACATCCGTTGGTAGAAGTCTGACTTGACGAGTCGGTGAAAAGGAGGCCAGCGCCTTCTGGGAGGATTTTTAGGGGTAACTACCCCGCATTTGCATATCGTACGGTAGAAAACCCGGAAAACTCTCAACAAGTAATCCGTCTCATGCTGAACATCACAAACGCCATCGAGTCTCCTTGTTTTTAATACGCTTTTATTAGTTTCACCTGTATGTATGTAACTGACTCTTTGGGCTCGATTTTGGGACCGATGACGCCATCTACTAGCGAACCAGTCAACTGATCAAACCCTACCTATTTTGTATAATTATTTTTTGTTTAATCTTAATTCCTTTTTGTTTTATTTTACTTTTATCTTAAAATTCTCATTTTAACTTTAACCTTTTTATTTTTGGGCATCGTCAACGGACTCCTAATTGTACCGATAGTTTTAGCTTTTTTCGATTTCCTGCTTTAATTGTTCTCAAGCAGGAGATGTTTTTCTTAAATTTCCTAAATTATAATTTTAAAAAACTAAAAAACACGCTTTTAGAGTTAATCAAACTAAAAAGAAAAAAATAATTGTTAACATAAGAATAAAATAACTGACGAGAAAATGAATGTCACTGTTCCAAAAGCGTGGGGCGCTTTGTATGACATTTTTAAACTAACTCTGCATTTCGGAATGAAACTAGTGAAAGATTAAAACGATTGATATCGAGCACCCCCGCTTTTAGAACAGTGACATTCATTTTCTCGTCAGTCATTTTATTCTTATGTTAACAATTATTTTTTACTTTTTTAGATTGATTAACTCTAAAGGCGTGTGTTTTAGTTTTTTTAAACTATTAATTTTTGCAACAGTGTCTGCAACAAAGCCGCCAGCCGATTGAACCCCAGCCCTACTCCCCAGCGCCGCACTGGACATGTCTCAAATTATTCTATATTTAGTCCCTCTCTAGGGTTCGAGTCCCTCTGGTGAAAATGATGTCTGTAGTGATTCGGAGAAAATTTTAAACCGAAGTGCCCGGTCTAATATGACTATTAGGCGTAGATCTGTCAATCTTGAACACATGTGTTTTCATGGAAGGAAAGAGGCAGCTTCTGTTGTGATGGGCACTCGTAGGTAGAAGTCTGACTTGGCTCCGTGACGCTCAAGAAGGAGGAGAGAGGGAAACTATACCGTATTTCAGCATCGTATGAAAGAAAACCCGAAAAATCCCACCAGGTAGTACCACCATAACGAGGCAAGATCCTGAACATCACAAACGCCATCGAGTCTCCTCGTTTTTGCCTACAGCAAAGCCGCCAGCGAATCGAACCTCAGTCCTAATACTCACAAGTGGCCCATGTTGCCACTTAGAAATGAATCTGGAAAATATTAGAGATAAAACTCAAATCTGCATAAAATATATACTACATTAGAAAAGGACGCATAGAAAAAATCCGACTGTGTAATAATATATTTTCACGGTAAACTATTTTGAAGATTCCAACAATATCCTTGGGAAGAAAAATCACACATTTAAGCGATTGTAAAAGGCGCAATTACAATGGTTAGTATAGGAGAAAAAAATAAATCCGTAAATTATAGGCGAAATAACCATTCAATGTCACAGTCCCACCGTGGTGCACGCTGGATCTGCTATATCTCTAGCATCGAATCCGCGAAGGATTTAGGTAAATTTTATTTTTAATGTTGCATCAAAAACTTAATCAAATTGATAAATTAAGCTATAAAAATTAGACATTGATAATTGTGGGTAAAATATTGAAGTATAACAGATACTGTATTCTAAGAATTGTGTACAGTTATTCTAAGTTTAAAAATACAATTTTATGCTTATCTTATAATTAAATTGAAATCTTTTAATTATTTTCGATGCACATTTTAATCCAGGTTTGATGTAGTAGCTCTTGAATATTACACTCATGTCCATAAAATAAGGATAATTCAGAAGCACACAGAAATTGAACTCTAAAATAAAAATTTCACCTGTAGAATTATCACACACATCTTGAAGAAGAATATGCAAATTACAGGAAACCACCAGATGGCGCGGATAGTACGTCACAATGACGAGAGTGTAAGAGAGGGGTATAGAAGGAATGGTGGCAAAGAAGTAAAATTGTTCACAAGCGCTTTAAAAGCCTTTCGGTGCAATAACCGCATAGTTATGGCACAAAGGAAGCATTTGGATGATTTTTTAAGTGGTAGAATTATCGGACGACTGGAATGTGGACGTACACAGCTGGAAGTATCCGAGGAACTTGGAATCGCCTAGAGTGTCATCTCCAGGCTTTGGCAACGATTCCAAGATGATGGTAATGTGAGTAGATGCTACAGCACAGGTCGGCTCCAGAGTTACAACGCCGAATGAGGACCGGTATTTAGCAGTTACTGCCAAAATAAACAGCCTGCGATTAACCTGAAGTAGAGAGCATGCATTGTGGACACCCCAACAGTGGTCTGGTGGGATGTTTTCCGACGAGTCCAGGTTTAGTTTGCAGTCTGATTCTCGCCGGACTTTCATATGGAGAGCGCTAGGTACCCGTTACCACCAAGAGAACACCATTGAACGACACCGTTACGGTGGTGCAGGATGGCTCGTTTGGGGAGGAATTATTCTTGGTTCCAGAACTGACCTGCATGTTCAGAGTGTAACGATGACAGGCCACATCTATTGGGATGTCATTCTGGAACAACATGCACGTTTGTTTCGGGGCGCCATGGGAGCTGAATTTCTGTTTATGGTTGACAACGCCCGTCCTCACCGTGCAAACATTGTAGACGAATGCCTTCTTTTTGAGGATATCACCCGTATGGATTGGCCAGCATACTCACCGGACTTGAATCCAATAGAGCATGTGTGGGATATGCTTGGCCGGCGAATTGCAGCCCGTCAACCCCCTCCCACCTGTCAACCGGAACTTCGGAGGGCATTGCTTGATGAGTGGTGTAATATTCCCCAAGATCAGATTGATAATTTGATACTCAGCATGCCTAGGCGTCGTAAGACCTGTATTGCATCGTCCGAGACATACTCCATATTAACCATCCTACTAACCATGTTATACTGTTTTTGTAAATAGCTTCTTTTTTGAAATTTGCTCCAGGGAGTAAAAATCGCAATCTTTATTAATTATGTCAAACATATAGCATATTTTTTTTGCTCTTTACCTTTTGTTTAATAAATAGACTTTACAAATAAGTCAAATTTATTTTGTTTCTGTCTGTTTCTTTGCCTGAACTTCATTATCCTTAATTTATGGACATGAGTGTAGTTATATAATTGTAATGATATTTTATTCTTTAAAATAAATTTCATATTTACTTTAATAAAAATTATTAGGACATTTATTTTTTAAAATTAATTTTAATAAATTAAAAAAAAATATTAAATTTTAAATTAAAAGAAATTCATTATTGCATAACTAAGAAGACATTTTACTAACTTAAGCATTTTAAAAAATATAAATTTTTTTTATTAAATTAAATTAATTAATTTTTTAAAATTAGTTTAAAATAATAATTTTATTTTATATTAAATTATTTTTTTCTTAATAATTAATTTCAAATTGGTCTAAATTTTAATGAAATATTAATAAATCACTTTAATTTTAATTTATAATAATTTATTTTATTAATTATTTGTAAATTTAATATTTGTAAACATTTATTAAAAGGTAATTTTATTAATTAACGAAAATTAAACATTAAATGTTGCATAAATTATTTGTAATTTTAATTTGAATAAAATTTTATTAAATTACTTTTTAATTTAATTTACATTAAATTACTATTAATTAATTTTAAAAAATATATTTTATTAATTATTTCATTTTAATGACATTTTATTGAATTATTCTTATTTTTAATTTTAAATCATATTAAATTATTTTTTATTAATTAATTTTAAATTAATGAAATTTTATTATTTTATTTTAATTTGATTATTATTATAGCTTTTATTTATTTTAATGATATTTTATTCTTTTTAAAATAAATTTCATATTTACTTTTAATAAAAAATTATTAGGATATATTTTTTTTTTTAAATAGTTTTAATAAATTAAAAAAAAAATATTAAATTTTAAATTAAAAGAAATTTTATGAAATTTTTTTATTTTTATCAGATTGAAAAAATAATACAATATATTATTTTATTATTATTTTTATTATCATTTTTTACATGTTAAATAATAAATTTAAGTAAAATCTAAAGTTCATTTAAATGAAATATTCTTCTAAAATGTTTCTACAAAGTTTCTTTGTAAACTAAAAAAATATTTTTTTTTAAAGTGTCCTTGTGATTTTAAATTAAGTGAAAGCAGCATCTATTGTTATCTATTACTTTTTATTTGTAGAGATAAACGTATTAGCTTTTAATACCTACTTATCTATTTAAATAAAAGGTTAAATAAAAAGGTGCTTCTGTTATGTGTTATCACCATTACGTAAAACACGCAGTTCTGCATAAAATTGACGCCCACCATCTAAGTTTGTTATCTGCGTTTTTAAAATTAGGACAACCGCAGCAATGCAAATTCAGAATAGGGGGGAGGAGGAAAGTAGACTGTGATTTTTCATTTTCAAGAAGGCATTACCTTTCTCTCATCATCTGTCGGTGGTCTCTTCATGAAGTCCCACCGATATTCTGCAACAACAACAACAAATCATCATTCAACTGAATTTTTAAGTTTAGTTTAGAGATATATTTTGCATACATTAAATGTTAATAAAATTCTATCTTTCTTAAAAGTCTTAAGAATTCGAAAATGTTTCCGTGATATGCGAATATGTATATTCTCATTCATTGGCTCAACAGCCCCATGGTGGGCCAAGTAATAGTAGTAGTCATTTGAGTCCAGGACCCACGGTTTAAAGTGGATTCCGAATAACTGCAAACATCCATGGCACCGCCAGGCCTCGAACACAAAACTTGTGGCATAGAGCACAGCATATTTAATATAAATAGCATATACATTTTTTTTTGTAATTTTGTTTTTATTTTGCAAAAATAATAAAAAAACTTTTAATACCAGAAATTTTTTTTCCTATAATTCACGAATTATATGTGATCCCCTTACCCCTGTGCCTAGGCATATGCAACCCTCTACTAGTTAGAAAGATAACATCGCTGGGCCTATGCATACCACCATGATCTCAGCCCGTCAATGGGTATTGAGGGAAGGACTTTTAGGAGTAACAGTCCCTCATTTGGTTGTCGTATGGAAGAAAACAAAAGTCCCACCAGGTAGCTTGAATATCGATGCGAGGTACTATACACACATTGTACAATTGCCATCTAGGCTAACATATTAATTGTCAAATGAGGGGACTTCCATCCAGTCTTCTTGTTTCTGACAGTAGTGACTGCAACAATGCCAGTAGATTATTCACTCTAGCTGTTGACATTGTCATTAGGTCAATGCTGAAAATCTCACAACAGGCAACATGGCTTTTCTTACCTGACATGACATTTTTATTTTCGAAATTTATAAAAATAGAAAAACAGTTTTATAGTTTTATAAAAACCGTCATCTGACAAATAACTTTTGTCAGCAAATCACAAACATTTACAAAATTTGATGTGAGTGAAAAATTAAACAAGTGATATAATTTTTTTTTTTTTTAAAGTCAATTCCTCCTTTTTTTTCGCTATATTGCAAAAAAGTCCTTTATAAATAAAGTTGAAATTTTCCTCTTACATATGGCGCCATCTATTGGTAGATACATACAACTTAAATCTAAAAAAAAACTAAAATTAATTCATTAAATTTAATTATTAATATAATATTATTATAGAATTGATATTTGAAAAACTGTATTAACATCCAGTGTCATCCACTGCAAGTTTAAAAAAATGTATTTGAACTTGAGTATGAACGATTGAAAATTTGAACAAGATATATATAGGGAGAGTGTGTACTAATAGTAGGAATTGAAAAAAGTCTTCTAAACTTAAAGAAACATATATGGCAGATTCCGAAACAGAGGGGTAGGGTTGTCAACCCTATACCCAACAGCCATATTAGATTGTGACCTACGGTTTAAAGTGAATTCGAATCACTACAAGCATTCATGGCACCATCGGAACTCGAACCCGAAACCTGTGGCACCAAGCGCTAGTCACTCGGCCATCAGAATAACATCCTTCTATATTTTCTTTTAATATTTATAAATCAAAATAAAAGTAAAGCTAATAAAACATGTTTTAATAATTTTTTGTAAGTAATTATTACATAACAAATATCTATTTTAGTTAACTACTGGCCAGTTGTTGGCACCAAATGCGTAGATTATATATTGGTTTCACTAATAATTGAACACTTTGTAATAGAGTGTTTTATGTCTCTGATGCATGCAGTCCACACACTCTCTCTCTCACACACACACATATATATATATATTTGGTCTATGACTAAAACTTGGACTTTGGCAAGATCTGATGAGGCTCATTTGGATATACTTGAGCGGAGGATTTCAAGAGCTATTCTTGGAGGTGTTAAGGAAAGTGAATTTTTGAGAGTAACAAAGTAGAAATTCATAAATGCTATAGTCATCCAGATATTACGAAATTTATTAAGATCAATAGATTAAACTGGACTGCTCACGCATTTAGAAGGAATGATTTAAACCCTTTAAAAGGCTCGTTTTGGCAAAGCCACAGGGACAAAGGGGAAGAGGACGTCCCAAGTTGCGATGGATAGACGCAGTTGAAAAGGATTTTGGATTTTGCTTTACTAAAGGTTAAGAATTGAGGACCCTTGTCACCCTGATGAAGGCATGGAAATCTCTTCAAAGAAAAGTCCTGGCCCATTCTGGGTTGTCGTGCTATTGATGATGATGATAATGATATATATATATATATATATAACGTAAAAGTAAAGCTAATAGAGCATGTTTTAAATATTTTTTGCAAATAAATGTGATTTATTTATTTAACGATTGATCAATTGTTGACACCATACGCATAGATTACGCTTTTTGAAATACACTGAAGTGACAAAAGTCATGGGATACCTCTTAATATCGTGTCGGCCCTCCTTTCGCCCGGCGAAGTGCAGCAACTCGACGTGGCATGGACTCAACAAGTCGTTGGAAGTCTTCTGCAGAATATTGAGCCATGCTGTCTCGATAGACGTCCATAATTGTGAAAGCGTTGATGGTGCAGGATTTTGGGCACGAACAGACCTCTCGATGATGTCCCATAAATGCTCGATGGGATTCATGTCGGGCGATCTAGGTGGCCAGATCATTCGTTGGAATTGTCCAGAATGTTCTTCAAACCAATCGCGAACAGTTGTGGCCCGGTGACATGGCGCATTGTCATCCATAAAAATCCCATCGTTGTTTGGGTACATGAAGTCCATGAATGGCTGCAAGTGATCTCAAGTAGCTGAACATAAGCATTTCCAGTCAATGTTCGGTCCAGTCGCACCAGAGGACCAAGTCCATACCATGAAAAAGCAGCCCACACCATTACGGAGCCACCACCAGCTTGAACAGTGCCTTGCTGACAGTTTGGGTCCATGGCTTCGTGGGGTCTGCGCCACACTCGAACCCTACCATCAGCTCTTACCAACTGAAATCGTGACTCATCGGACCAGGCCACGGTTTTCCATTCATCTAGGGACCAACCGATATGCTCACGTGCCCACGAGAGTCGCTGCAAGCGATGTCGTTCTGTCAGTAAAGGCACTCGAGTCGGTCTTCTGCTGGAATAGCCCAAGAAAGCCAAATTTCTCCGTACAGTTCTAACAGACAAGTCCCTTGCATGTCCCACATTGATTTCTGCGGTTATTTTACGCAGTGTTGCTTGTCTGTTAGAATTTACGACTCTTTGCAGACGTCGCCGGTCTCGGTCGTTAAGTGCAGGCGGTCGACCACTGCGCTGTCCATGGTGGGATGTTACGCCTGAAATTTCATACTCTCGGCACACTCTTGACACAGTGGATCTGGGAATGTTGAATTCCCTAACGATTTCCGAAATGGCATGACCCATGCGTCTAGCTCCAACTAACATTCCGCGTTCAAAGTCTGTTAATTCCCGTCGTGCGGTCATCATCACGTCAAAACCTCTTCACATAAATAACTTGAACAGAAATGAAAGCTCTGCGAAAGCACTACGCATTTATACCTGTTCTACGCGATGCTACTGCCATCTGAAAATTTGCATATTGCTATCCCATGACTTTTGTCACTTCAGTGTATATAGAGTGAGTGTGTTGTAATGTAAAGTCACGAACAAACAAAATCAAGATATTGTTTCATTTTTGTTTTGCAGATCGCTACTTTACTGCAGACTCTGGGCGACTGCTCGAAGACCTTCAGCTCTGTCGCGGGAGACGTCAGCTTGTACAAAGACGTGGACCGCCGCCTCTTCGACAGAGCCATCCAGCAGTACCAGAAGGGTCTGGAAAAAGGAATTCCCACCTACAACCTGGCATTCAGGCGTCTGAAGGAAGAACTGGGTAAGGTCATTTGTATTTCGAATTGAAAGTCAATATCTATCTCCTTTCGAATTCCTGTGAAGGAATTGGGGTAATTATGTACAGATATTTTTTTGTGTGGTCTAAAAAGTAATACAATAGAACCTCTGTAAGTCGAAATTCAAGGAGACGCCAAATAATTCGCGTTGTAGAGTTTTCGACTTACGCGGATTTTGTACAGGAAACATTCGAATTACAGTTAAACAAGCCAGAAGGTAAAATAAATCAAAAGAAAATTATTCATTAGAACAATAAACTCATTTCTCAGGTAATCCAAAACAGTGCACACCAAGAACTATTTTTTGTAAAATTTATTTTATTTTGTTCTATATTATTTTTCTTTTTCTATGTATTTTATTAATTAAAAGTTATATTCAAGAATCTCCACAGCATGTGCTGTGAATGTATTGTAACACTTTGTATTTAATATAAAAATCAAAAGACTTGTGCCTGGGCCCCGGTCCGGATTCTTTTTGTACTGATGCTCGGGGTTGCTGTGGCAACACCTTTCATCATCAATGCCCCCTGGGGCGGGTCGAATCAAAAATTTTTAAAAATATTAGTTGTAAAAAATAAATAAAAGTAGTTACATAGGTGATAAACATGTTTGTTTGCAACTTAAAGTTGTATTATGGGCTACAATATTATTATTATGTATTCATTATTATTATTATTTTTTTTTTTTTTTTTACTTTTTAGACAATTCGATCGTTCTCTATCTATAGCATTATCTAAGCTATAAAGAGCAGAAAATTCTTTTTCTTCCGTTGCTATTTCATAGAATTGCTTATTCTATTTACTGTATTTACTGTATACATTATTTTCTAGGAAACAATGACGTGCATTGTCGGCAAATCCTTAAAGTCGGTAACTTATTTTTCTTCGAGCTATAGAGGTAATCAGTTTCAAATGATCGAGTTGTAAAGGTTGTAAAAAAAAAGATTGTAAAATCAAACATTGCTAATGTTCGAGATACAGAGGTCCAAATTTTTTTTGAGTTACGGACGGAAAATATATACCAAAATGGCTTGTGGGGATTGACTCATTATTTGACTTATAGAGGGTTGAAATTTAGAGTCATGGAGGTTTTGGGGCTTGAAGGAAGGGAACAAAAAATTTTTCGAGTTGTGGAATTTTTCGACTTATCGAGGTCCGACTTAAAGAGTCTCTACTGTATTTAGATAGATAGACAGATAAAAGTTTAAAAAAAAAAATGTTGTCAGTTAAAAGATAAATATTGTGATTAGATAGATAAGGTTATAAAAGTTTTTTACTTTTATAAACTTCAGAAGTGATAATTCTACATTATTGCAGTTTAATTAACGTCTTCATCAATGGCGCAAGCGCAATAGTTCTATGGTGGGCCAAGGTCGTCTTCTCGTTGGCAGATTTCGATGTCAATCATTACTAAGAATTCTAAAGTATTGTTAAAAATAATTTGTACAAGTTTTTTTAAAAAATAGAGATTTTTAAAAAAAATACTTGATGAAATCCTTAACAGGAGAGGTTTCTATTGATAGACTTAAAAATTATTTTTGTAAAACCTTTAAGTCTTTGAAGTATTCTTAATTCATCTAAAATCGTTGTTTTTTTTTTTTTTTAAATTTTGTTTTTATTTAAAAATTTTTTAAAAAATTTAAAAAATAATTTTTTTAAATAAAATTTTTTTTTTTTAAAGTTTAAATTTTTTTTTTTTTAAAGATTTGTTTTGTGAAATTTTTACTCATATTTTTAAATATATAAAAAGTTATCATTTATTTATTTTTTATAAAAATAAACAGCAACTAACAAACAATAAACAATGACATCATATTGTGTCTATTGAATAAACAGTGATTTTAAAATAATTTTAAAAATAATAGTTTCTATGCATAGAGACAAAAATTATTTTTGTAAAATCTCAAAATTCTTTTAAAATATGTCTTTTTAGCACTTTTGTTTAAAAATATCTAGTTAAATGTTTACTGATAACACCTTTAGAATATCTATTTTTGAATTTATTTGTATTTTAACAAATTATTTTAAAAAGTCGTCATTAACAAGTATTTTTGAAAAATAAACTATAATGTCAACAGTTACTAAGAGTTCTAAAGTACTGTAAAAAATCATTTGTATGAATTTTTAAAAAAGAGATTTTAAAAAAGTTTAAATATTTATTTACATTTATTTTTAAAAAATTTACTTTATACAAAAAAAAAAATTGTTAGTAATACGTTTTTAAAAGCATCTTTTTTGGAGAAATTTTTAATTAAGATATTTTCAAATATTAAAAAGTAATTTAAAAAAAAAAAAAAAAAACAAGCAGTGATAACATTTCAAAAAGCCTGAAAAATCTCTATGCACTATTAACAATATTGGAAAGACCTGGTTATAGTGAAAATATAATTTTCTTCTAAAATATAGAAATTTTCCCAAGTTTTTTATTAAAATATTTGAAATTATAGCTTTTTAAAACCTTTTTTTCCCCTCTCTATTGATTACGTACATTGATTACATTTTGATAGAAATTAAATACTAACGTTTTTTTAGTTTTAACTTTTTCAGAAAAATGTGGAATTTTTTAAAAAATAATTTTTGAAAAAGAAGTAATTTAAATAACGTATAAAATAAATAAATAATTTTAAAATTGTAATACATTCTAGTAAATGTTTAATTATTATTCTAATAAATATCAATCTTGATATATTCGTAGTCTTTCTATCGATTCTCTCAATTTTAATAATAATTTGTTTACAAATATTGATTGTATTAAAAATACTAATTCTGGTCCATAAATCTTTCCTATGCTTAGATACAAAAATTATTTTTTATTTCTGTTATTTCAGATTTTCCTGATGTTCAACATTTTTTTATTAAAAAAATATCTTTATTTATTATTTTTGTAATTTTTTTTAAGACTATTTATTTATGAAATTTTTAATCAAAACACTTTCAAACTGTAATAATAATAAAAAAATCATACCACCGATAGATTGAAAAATTGGCAATCTGCCAAGTCGGATGGATTCAAAAAGTGTGACGTCATAGGTGCGAGGAAACGTCATTTAGGAAGAAATTATAATTGCAATTAAAAGGATTTTTGATTTTTAATAATTAAAATTTCAGATGACTCGATATTAAAAGAAAAACTATGAAAACAAAATTTAAAAAAAAAAAAAGATAAAATGTAAAAAAAAAAATTCTACACTAGAAATGTTACTTTTTATAATTCCTTGTATTAGCTCACACTCTCCCTATATATGTATATCTTGTTCAAATTTTCAATCGCTCATAAAATACTTTTTTATTTATCCACTCACGTTCAAATACATTTTTTTGAACTTGTAGTGGATGACACTGGATGTTAATACAGTTTTTCAAATATTAATTCATTCATTAAATTTAATTCATTCATTTTAGTTTTATATGGGAGAAAAAAATTTCTCTTATATAAGATATTTACCAGGATATAAGGAATAAATACCGTCAATGGCGAAGATCGCTGGAAAAAAATTTCTTTTACAGATTCTTTTTTTTCATTCATTCTGGGTTCTAGTCTGAGTCAAGGAGGGAACAAAATGGAAAATGAAACATGTGAATAAATGAGTGAGAGAGATGGAAAGTGTGTATGTGAAAGAGAGAGAGAATTTTTTCTAACTTAAAAAAATGAATGAAAATTATTTATAAAGGACTTTCTGCAATATAAGGGGGAAAAAAAGTAGGAATTGAATTAAAAAAAATTTTTTTTTATATATTACTTGTTTTTATTCAAAGCAGTTTTGTGCACTAACACCCCTAACAAATAATCAATCAGTCCGTTTCCGCTTTTAAACCGGATGTTTATCATTCAAAGCGATCCGTGGTATGACTATACAAGTGCTTTTTTAAAAGATGATTTTAAACAGATTTCTAGACTTTATGTCTCTTAATATCCTTATGTTGGTCTATGCCGGGGTAGACATGAAACTTTTGTTGCGGTTTCAGTTTTCAATGTATCGAATTAGATTTCCTGAGACCGGAAACCAATACACCATCACCAGACCGTATTGGCTCAGACAATGGAAACAATTGATAACTAGTATAACAATCAACTCTTAAGTTTGGGAGGAAGTGGCTTGCAATTTTTCAATTCCTACTATTAGTTCACACTCTCCCTATATATATCTTGTTCACATTTTCAATCGTTCATAAAATACTTTTTATTCATCCACTCAAGTTCAAATACAATTTTTTTGAACTTGTAGTGGATGGAACTGGATGTCAATACAGTTTTTCAAATATTAATTCAGTCATTAAATTTCATGAATTAATTTTATTTTTTTTAGAATTAAGTTGTATGTATCTACCAATAGATGGCGCCAGATAAACTTATAAATAATTTTCATTCATTTTTTTTTTAAAGGACTTTCTGCATTAGAATGAAAAAAAAGTAGGAATTGACTTTTAAATTTTTTTTTTTATACATATAACTTGTTTATTTACAGGGTAATATGGATACAGTTGATTTCTCTCTTTCAATTTATTTTTTTAATTCATTAATTCTCATAAAAGTGCTTGATGGTCGAGTGATTAGCGCTGTCACAGGTTTCGGGTTCAAGTCCCGGAGGTACCATGGATGTTTGTAATGGTCCGAAATCCACTTTAAATCGTAGTTCCCGGTTTAATATGACTATTGGGCCTGACTCGTAGCTCAGTGGCAACTCATGCCACTGGTGAGTATTAAGGTGGAAGTTTATACACTGGGGCTTTGTTGTAGATACTGAATCCACTTTTTAAAAAACGGCCTGATGGTTGAATGACTAACGCTCTGGACTATAGCGTTTCGAGTTCGAGTCCCGGTGGGGCCATGGTTGTTTACAGTGGTTCGGAATCCACTTTAAGCTGTAGGTTACGGTCTCATATGACCGTAGAGCATCACAGAACCCAATCAGAGTTCCTCTCACCCACATCATTCCCAAACTGTACAGTGACAACTCAGCTCTAGGTACAATGATGTGATGTGGTAGAGTAGTATTACTACAAAAATCTACTTTAAATCGTAGGTCCTGGTCTAAAATGATCGTAGGACTTACAATTCTACGTCGTAAGAAAAACATCTCCTGTCTAGAAATCTACCAGTAGGTAAGGGCCCACAGCCCAAGAATGTTCATAAGAGGCACAGAAGAAGAACGCTCATAAAAGGCAGTAATAGGCTTGTTGGATGAAGATAGAAAATTTTGTATAAAATAAAAGCAGCTATTCTATACCAATTTTATATTTCATAGGATACTCAAGGTAAAAGTTTGAGCGTCGATTTTCTAGTGAAAAGAAACTATATGCAAAAAAAAAAAAAAGATTGAATATTTGTTTAAAAAAAAAAAAAAATATTTTTAAGCTATAAAAATTATTTATTTTCATAGTTCAGTATCAGGCACATTAACATGACAATCCGAATTATTGAGGTATTTTAAAAAAAAGAATGGCTACTTGTTTTAAGATTTAAACTAAAATTAAATAATCTATTTAAAAAAAAATAGCTTATTATGTGTAATTAAATTTTCAAAAGAAGGTATTTAGGATATTTTAAGATTATATTTCCTATAAAAAGAAATTTTAAAAATATCTATAACTACGATAGTAATAAAAATGTCAGAAAATTAAACTAGAATTATTGAACATTCATCTAATTCCAAAATGGCTTTGTTTTCGAAATGAAATAGGATAATATTTTAGAAACAGAAACACCAAGAAACCAAACCAAAGTAGAATAAAAAGAAAAAATATTCAAAAAGTTAAGAGAAAATGAAAAAGATAATATTGAAAAAAAATTGAGGTTATTAAAAATCACAAACTGATTATCAGAAATAGAATCCTTATGTAGTAATATTTTATTTAAAATGCTTTGTAAAAATTGTAAATTTAGATTGATGTGGAATTTTATATTTCATTATAATAAAAATAAGTATAAATAATCTATAAATGTAAATAGTACTATACAAATATTTGATGTGACTGGATTTTTATTGGTATAAAAGTTAAGGGTACATGTAATTTTCCGTTGTACTTACATGCAATTTTCTTTTTTATGAAACGGTATATTTAAATGATCTCATTGAATAATATTTATCCTAATTATCTAAATTACATGATTTATTTCATTGTAATAAAACCATTTTATATTAGGTATTAAATAGACTTCATTATTAATTATTTAAATCTATAATAGTTCTTAATTATTTATGCATAAACGACGATACACATATAGTATCATAGAAACATTATTTTAAGATCTTGCCTAAATAAATATTTTCTTTTATTTTCCTCTTCATTTATTCAAATATATTTTAAGGAGAATTTATTTATTTGTATTCAAAAATAAATTTTAAAACGCAATCAATTTATTTGAAAAACAAGTAATATATAAAAAAAAATTTTTTAAAGTCAATTCCCACTCTTTTTCACTATACAGCAGAAAGTCCTTTATAAGTAATTTTCATTCATATTTTAAGTTTATCTGACGCCATCTATTGGTGGATATATGCAACTTAAATCTGAAAAAATTTAAATTAATTAATTAAATTTAATTACTGAATTAATATTTGAAAAAACTGTATTAACATCCAGTGTCATCCACTACAAGTTCAAAAAATGTATTTGAACTTGAGTGGATGAATAGAAAGTTATTTTATGAACGATTGAAAATTTGAACAAGATATATATAGGTAGAGTGTGAGCTAATAGAAGGAATTGAACAAAGATTTAATTGTATTCGTAATTATATCATTTGAATACAACTTTTATTCTTCTTTTTTTCTATTATGTTCCAACATTTTTATTATAATTGATATAATATTTCTGTGATATCTTTCAACATCAAAAATATAAATCAAATGTGTCGTTTAGATAAAAATGTTTATAAAATTTTCTTTATTTTTATAGAATTATTTTTTATTTTAATTTAAAATAGCTTGAAAAAACAGCATCATTTATTAAATTTTTGGTCGGAACATAATATTGGTATTAACTAAAATATTATAGCACATGGATACCAAACTGATACCAATATTCACTTGTAATAATATTCAGTCAAGTACCATGATATTTTAAAAAAGAATTTTATCTTTACACTTTGTAATTCAATACTAGTTTTTCTAAATTATAAATACTGTTTAACATGGGTTCGCATCCAAACATCTGAATATTGATTCACTTGTAATATATATATGTAAAAACCTGATTATTACGTATGAATATCAATTTAATATTAATATTCCCATGTAACAATATTGGTTAATTATAATGTTATAAATTTAAGAATAATATTCATATTCAGTTTTTTTCTAATTCAGTTTTTGTAAATAGATATGAGACAGAGAAAATATTGTTAATTAATATTCATATTCAGTTTTTTTCCTAATTCAGTTTTTTGTAAATAGATATTAGACAGAGATAATATTTTTAATTAATATTTATATTCAGTTTTTTCCCTAATTCTGTTTTTGTAAATAGATGTATTAAAACATAGATAATAATTTTTAATTAATATTCGTAAACATTTTTTTTTTTCTTAATTCAGTTTTTGCAAATAGATATAAACCAGAAATAATATTTTTAATTACTATTCATATTCAGTATTTGTAAAAGACATAAGACGTATATAATATTTTTAGTTGATATTCATATTCAGTTTTTGTAAATAGATATAAAACAGAGATAATATTTTTAGTTAATATTCATATGCATTTTTTCCTAATTCAGTTTTTGTAAATAGATATTAGACAGAATAATATTTTTAATTAATATTCATATTCAGTTTTTTTCTAATTCAGTTTTTGCAAATAGATATTAGACAGAGATAATATTTTTAATTAATATTCATATTCAGTATTTGTAAATAGACATAAGAAGTATATAATATTTTTATTTGATATTCATATTCAGTTTTTGTAAATAGATATAAAACTGAGATAATATTTTTAGTTAATATTCATATGCATTTTTTTCCTAATTCAGTTTTTGTAAATAAATATTAGACAGAGATAATATTTTTAATTAATATTCATATTCAGTTTTTCTAATTCAGTTTTATGAATTGATATAAAATATAGATAATATTTTAATTAATATTCATATTCTTTTCCTAATTCAGTTTTTGTAAACAGATATTAGACAGAGATAATATTTCTAATTAATATTCATATTCATTTTTTTTTTTCTAATTCAGTTTTTGTAAATAGATATAAAACAGAGATAATATATATTTTTCTATAACTCTGTGTTATATTATCAAAAGATAATTTTTCTTTCTATAATATAATATCTATTTTTTATTAATATATATAGTTATTTTTCTCTTTATTTTATAATAATTTAATATTTAGGAGTAATACTTTGAAAAGACAATTTTTAAATTTTATTATTAAAAAGAATATTATGAAGAATATTATATATATTGTTATGAATTATTGAATTATGAAGAGTATTATATATTGTTGAAGAATATTATTATATATATATGCACAGATAGTTTCAATAGAGACAAAAGAATTAGCTTTTAAATTTCGAAATTAAAATCGTATCAAAAGTTTTTTAATGTTTTTAAATTTTACGTCAATATATTGAAATAAAATGCTTACAAATAAATTGTTTAATAATGGGATTAGATTACATTGAGATTATTATTTTTTAAGTATAAATATTTAAATTTAAATAAGCAAGAACACTTATTTGTGAAACTCCTAAATTTGAAAAAGAAACTGAGAGATATTAAATAATAAAAAAAAGCTAAAAAACTATTTAAATGAATTTTAAAAATCGCACAAAACCTAGCATGGAAATAATAAGCAGCTATAAACTAAGTAAGATTTATAAAGATAATTTATAACGTATATTGTTTTCTACTATAAATATTTTACTATTGAAAATTAAAAACTATTTTAACATTTATTGTTAACATTATAAAACATTTATTGCTAAAATTAACGTTATTATTAACATATTTATTGTTAAAAGTTAATTGTTAACACATTTATTGTTAAAATTAATTGTTAACACATTTATTATTGAAATTAATTGTTGACACATTTATTGTTAAAATTAATTGTTAACACATTTATTGTTAAAATTAATATTATAAAAGTTAACATTTACTGTTAACACATTTATTAAATAGACTTCATTATTACGTATGAATATCAATTTAATATTAATATTCTCATATAACAATATTTAATCAACTATAATGATATAATTTTATGAATAATATTCATATTCAGTTTTTGTAAATAGATATAAAACAGAGGTAATATTTTTTCTATAACTCACTTATTGTTAACACATTTATTGTTAAAATTAGCATTATAAAAATTAATATTTAATATTATTGTTAAAATTTTTAACTGAAGGAATTTTTCTGTAGAATAAAAATAATTCCATATATAAATTTTGCATATATCTAAAAATATATGTCTTAGGTAAAAAAAAATGCAAAAAATAATTTATAATAATATTAAAATAACTTGATTCAAAAAATAAAATAAAATAATTCCTTGTTACACTTATGTTAAAAATATGTTATAATATAAATATATGTTATAAATATGTATATATATGTTATAAATATGTTACACTTATGATTCTTTTTCAAAAATTAACACTTTTTTTTTTTTTTTTTGTTATCAAAGAACAACAAAATGAAATTATAGGCTTTAAAAAAAATACTTTAATTTTGAGCATAAAAAAAAATAAAAATAAACTCTTATTTTCCAAGCTCAATCGCATAAGAAATCACTTACATCAGAACAAATTAGATTACAGCATTTAACACATCTACTACTTGCTCGTATAAAATTGAATATCCAGAATTACAGTTTTTATTCACGAAAACGTTCTGAATGCTGAGCTGTGATTTTATTCCAAGTATGCTACGCTTTGTAAAGGATGCAATCCTTTCTTTCACAACAATCAGTTTTATGTCCCGAATAGTAGCACTCAAGACACTTGGGATTGCGTTCTTCAACGTATACGCTGCCGTATAAGCCCTTGACTTCAATACCGTATGGCAAGTCGGACACCTTAACGTTGCTCTTGAGGTAGAGGTCGAACTTCCTTTCGCTGGTGTACACATGGAACCATCCTCTGAAGTTGTTCTTGACCAGTTCTGTCTTGACCACAGTTCCGTATTTCTTTAGAACTGAAACTATGTGCGAAGTGTCTACTTCCAAAGGTATGTGACGAACTCGGACAATGACGTATTTGGGTGGAACTCTGGTGATGGTACAGGGATGCCCTTTGACCTTGATGCCCTTGGACATCTTCGGAGACCCCATGAACTTGATGAACCCTTCCATGGCGAAGACCGATTTGAAGCTCAGGGTGAAGGCATGGTTCAGGAACGTCGGTCCCAGGTTGAAGACCTCGTTGCGACGAACCACAACATGGAACGCATTGATAACATCACCCATGTTGTAGGGAGAGCCTTTGGGGTCGCATCTCAAAACCAGCGTCGTTGACCAGTCGATGTCTCCAGGGAAATTCAAGCATTCCAAGTCTTCTAATTCATTTTCTGAAGAAGAAGCGTTTGCTGCTGCACCACCATTGCTCATTTTTGATACACTGTTTGTACACAAGGAACAGACAAGTAAAAAAATCTGCTACAATTTCAACAGCCGGTCGTTTATTAACTTATTATCCTCACCAGTATGATTGTTACGGTCACGAGTTAATAGGGAAAAAAAAGAGATGAGTCGACGAAGTCAGTGGAGTGTTATCAGCTAGCAGTTTGTAGGTCAGTTGTGTACACGTATACTGCGAGGCGATGCTGCTATCTTATCCGAGCGACTCTGTTCCTCCCAACGCATTCGATAACCGACGACGTGTCCCATAAGTTAAGGTTCCAATTCACAGGATCGTATGTTAGTTTCGATTATTGCACTTTTTCCTTTCGGTCTGTGATAAGGCTCTTATCAATTTCGGATGCGAATACGTTGAATTAGTTATTGCTTTATGCGTTAACAAAGCGTTTTTGTTGTGCTGTTTGAATACAAATAGGGGCAATGTGATTTAATTTCTTATCTCTCTTAAATATGAAAAATGTTGTTAAACCAATCCCTAAATCTTTTTTTCTTTTTGCCCATTTATTATTAAATAATATATAATTAATAATAATTTAATAATAATATAATAATTTTCTGATATATAACATTGTTTATTTCTAATATGTGAAAATCTGAACTATTAATTTAAGATTATTTAATCTTAATTTATTAAGAATTAACCAGACATTAATTAATGTCTTTGCAAGACATTAATTAAATTATTAATTAACGTTTTTTATTAAATTTAATTAACCAACCCCCTAACTCTTTTTTTTTTTTTTTTGCCTTTTATTAATTTAAATAAAATGTTTCTAATATATAATATTATTTATTTCTAATTTGTGAAAATCTGAACTATTATTTTAAAATTATTAATTAATATCTTATTAATCTTAATTTATTAAAATTAACCAGACATTAATTAATGTCTTAAATTTTAAGACATTAATTAAATTATTAATTAATGTTTTATTAAATTTAATTAACCAACCCCTTAAATCTTTTTTTGCCCTTTTATTATTAAATAAAATGTTTCTAATAGATAATGTTATTTATTCCTAATTTGTGAAAATCTGAACTATTATTTTAAAATTATTAATTAATATCTTATTAATCTTAATTTATTAAGAATTAACCAGGCATTAATTAATGTCTTAAAAAGTAAGACATTAACTAAATTATTAATTAATGTTTTTATTAAATTTAATTATTAATCTTAATTAATAATTAAATTTCTAAATTAACACATTCAAAATATTAGCCACCAATTATATTAGCCTCCAAAAACATAGTTTTTATTACTTGGAAATTAATTAATTTATATATTGATAGTTAATTATGCCTTATTAATATGTTATTTATGCCCACGAATTTAATTTAAAAGTTAAAATTCCTTGAATTGAAAGAATTTTTTTTTCACTAAAATTCATCAAATTTCTCTTAAATAACATTTTTTGTTAATTATTAATTAATATCTTATTAATCTTAAGAATTAATAAGATATTAATTAAATTAATTTTGTATTAATAATTTGATTAATAAGACATTAATTAAATTATTAGTTAGTTTATTAAATTTAATTCTTAATCTCAATTAATAATTGCATTTCTAATGAATTAACAAATTTCTTAATTTCTAATTAAATTTAAAATATTAGTCCCCACAAATATAATTTTATTGCTTGAAATTAGTTAATTTGCCTTAATATCTAACGATTTTTAATTATAATTAGTCTTAATAATTTAATTAATAACATTAATTAAATTATTAATTTAACTTAATTTATATTAAAATTAATTAACCACCAAAAATTAATCTCAATTAAAAATTGCATTTCTAATTAATTGACTAATTTCTTAATTTCTAATTAAATTCAAAATATTAACCACCAAAAATATAATTTTATTGCTTGAAATTAGTTAATTTGCATTGATATCTCAAGATGCCTAATGCATTGATATCTAACGATTTTAATTATAATCAGTCTTAATAATTTAATTATTAAGACAATAAATTGTTAATTAATATCTTATAAAAATCATTTATTAATCTTAATTAATAAAAAAATTTCTAATAAATAAACGCATTCAAAATATTAATCACCAAAAATATAGTTTTATTACGATTTGAAATTACTTAATTTTACATTGATATCTAACAATCTCAATTATAATTAATGTCTTATGACCTTAAAAAATTTTCATACCTTTATACTTTTTGTTTAATTTAAAATACTTTGATTTGTCCATAAGGTAAATTGGCCCTGCTTTCTTTTATAGAAGTAGATTCTACAAATTGAGAACCACTGTTTTAAGGGCATTTTCATAAATTTGGCGTACATTAAAAAAAAAATAAAAAACAGTATTAAAACATTTTAATTTCTAATAATTATATTTTTATTAGGTTCTGTAATAGATTAAAAATATTTTGATTAGTATCGCAAATTAACTGATACGATCAGGATTTTCCCTTATTTCTTTTGATTATTTTCCTTTTGGTTTGAACGAAATAAGTATGCAAAAACAAAAAAAACGGTCAAAAACTTTTCATTTTCTAGTTTAAAAGAGAAATTTTAAAACAATTCTTAATTTCATTCACTGAAATGTTTACGAATTATTTATCAATGCAAAAATCATTCTTTTTTTTTGCAGATGATTTTTGGAACTACAGAGTTTAAAAGTTCAATTAAAAAAATAAAAATAGCTAATATTGGCTTATATTTTTTAAAAACTTCATACTTTCTTTTTCATACTTTTCTATCTATGTAAAACAAGTAATATAAAAATTTTTTTTTAAAAACTTTCCACTTTTTTTAATCAAGTGAAATTTTCACAAATAAAGTTGAAATTTTGTTTTAATCTCGTTCTATCAAATGTTTACATGCAACTTATTTAAAAAACTTAAATTATTTAATTAAATTTTTTTGAATTAATATTTGAAAATGTATTAACGACAGTGTTTAGAAGTTCAAAAAAAAAAAAATGCATTTGAATAGTGGATGAATAAAAAAAAGTATTTTAGGAAAGATTGAAAATTTGAATAAAATATATAGATAGGGAGAGTGTGAACTAATAGAAGTAATTGAAAAAGAAAAACAAAATTTTCAAAAGTTACCATTTTAATCTGAAGTGAAATTTTTTAAAACAAATGTTAATCTGCTCTTTCAAATGTTTTCGAATT
This sequence comes from Caerostris extrusa, assembly GCA_021605095.1. Taxonomy (NCBI): domain Eukaryota; kingdom Metazoa; phylum Arthropoda; class Arachnida; order Araneae; family Araneidae; genus Caerostris; species Caerostris extrusa. Next base: position 49,678 of record BPLR01001524.1, read on the forward strand.
ATTTATCAATGCAAAAAGCCATTCTTTTTGCAGACGATTTTTAACGACAGAGTTTAAAAGTTCAATTTAAAAATAAAAATAATGTGGCTCATATTTTATTAAAAAAACTTCATACTTTCTATCTATGTAAAAAAGAAAAACAAAATTTTCAAAAATTTACCATTTTAATGTAAATGAAATTTTAAAACAAATGTTATTCTCGTTCTTTCAAATGTTTTCGAATTATTTATCAATGCAAAAAGCGAGTTATCAAATTATTTATCAATTCTTTTGCAGACGATTTTTTTTTAATGATAGAGTTTGAAGTTATAAAAAAAATAATAATATGGCTTATATTTTATTTAAAAAAAAAAACTGGATAAACTTTTTTATACTTTCTACCTATGCACCATATAAAAAAGTAGCAAAACAACTGAATCTCAAGGAATTTTTTTTTTTTATGTTTTTAACTTTTTTAAGTAATTTTAAGCATTAAGCTTTTTAACCTTTTTAGAATTAATTTTTAAGTTTAAGCTATCATAAGTATAATACTTACAGCATAACAAGACAAATAGGCTTTTTGCTTTTATCTATAAACATCGCGTAACTATAAAGTGAATTTCTAAATTTTTAGATGGAAATTAGATGAATTTAGATGAAATATATATATTCGTCTTTTCTTCTTTAATGGCTCAAAAGCACCATGGTGAGTTAAGGACGTCTGCCTACTGGCAGATTCGGATAATATTTACTACAAAAATATACTTTTATAGCTACTATACTAATATAATATACTTTCGTAGGTCCCAGTCTAACAAGACCGTAGAGAGCATTGGGCGTAGGGCTGACAACCCTACCCGTAAAAAAAGAAACATGTTTCGAAATCTGCCCTATGGCAGACGGCCTTGGCCCAACATGAGGCTGTTGCGTCAATCATGATGATGATATGTATAAGAGGGGAATTATAATTAAAGTCCCACTTTCAAAAATGCTGTAAAAAAAAAAAAACACTCGTCATAATGAGTTCACATTTGAACTGAAGATACTTGAAAAAAAGGGAAAAGGTTCCGAAGATGTATTAATAGATGGCGTTGTAAGCGGTCATGACAACGAAATGATATCGAAATGACAACGTATTTGGCTTGAGTTGCACATTAAACCAACTGCAGTGTTCAATGTGCTTCTGACTGTTTCGGTTTTTGACGGAAAAATGACTTCAAGTTATTCAACAGTTGTGACACTGCTGATTTTTCAAATAATTCGAGTTATAGAGTTCTCGACTTCTACGCGGATTTTGTAAGGAAATATTCGACTTGTAGAGGTTTAGATTCTTTCAACTATTTTAAGAATTATAAGAATAAGAACTATAATAAGAATATTTCAGAATTGGTTATTCTATTTACTGTATATTCATGCATTGTTTTCTAGAAACAATGACGTGCATTGTCGGGGCAAATCCTTAAAGTCGGTAACTTATTTTTCTTTCGAGCTGTAGAGGTAATTAGTTTCAAATGATCGAGTTGTAAAGGTTGTAAAATCAAACATTGCTAATGTTCGAGATACAGAGGTCCAATTTTTTTTTTTCCGAGTTACGTAGGTAAAATATATACCAAAATGGCTTGTGGGGATTGACTCATTATTGCGACTTATAGAGGGTTGGAATTTCGAGTCATGGAGGTTTTCTACTTATCGAGGTTCGACTTAAAGAGGTTCTACTGTCTAATGTATTGCGCATTTCTTCCTCCCCCAGATGCTGATTGTGAAGACTCCTTCCTCCACAAAATCCGAGGCCTGCTGAAGGTGTACGACGAGGAGGTGGACCACAAGGGAGAGGTGACAGGCATCGCAAAGTGCCAGGAGCTCTGTCTGCAGAACAGTCGATGTCGGGCCATCGGATACGCGACACACGTGTCTGAGCTGGATGTTGCTACAGGACTGTACCTGAGCAAGGAAAGGCAGTAAGTAGATCTCACCATTGCCTGTAGATTCCTGTGGTTGAGCACGAGTTGGTTGTAAAATTGTCTTTTAAATTTGAGAAACATAGCTTGAATTTTATTGATCTGCTATTTTCGTAATTATTTATAGCTTACTAGCTACATAGTGACCAGGTATGTTGCCATACGACTATGTCTTCATAGTTTCTTTTGCCCTTTATCTTTGATTACTTTACATTTGTCCTTTGTGATGTTCTTTGGCAGTGGCGTAGCTATAGTTGCAGTAGAACTGACAAACTGTCAGGTGCCCTTAGCCCTTGGTAGAATTAATTCGTGGTAGTATTATTCTAGGGTAGGATTTATTTATAATTGTCAGTCAAATCGAAACTTTAAAATCGTTTTTAGCAAAAAATTTATTGAATGAACGATAAACATATATGGACCATTTTTATCTATAATCTACCTCACGGCCAAAAGAAGTTCTTCAATGCTTATAAAAGATCTCGATTTTCTGAAAATTTTTTTCCTTGGCTGTGCAATTAATTGTATACTCCAATAGTAGACATTCGTTCATTCTAAAGCCAGATTTGTGTCTATTTCAACCACAATCACAGCTAAAGATCTACGAAAAATCTCCGACCTTGAAGTGAAATATGCTTGTGATATTTATTCGTGCACTTATGCTCAAAATTTATCTTCAATTTTTCATTTCCTTGATAATAACCGGATTTCATTAGTTACATATAAATTATATATACAGTCCAGTCACATTAATGTGACCACCACCTACTTTCGACGTCAACGTGAAATAACCCATCACAAAAGGCAGGTGGCAGCACATTGCAGTGGTGTGTATATAAAGAATTCCACTTAAATACCACGTTCCACTCTCCATTTTAAAGCCAGAATATACAAGAGTGTATATTCTGTCTTTTGACAGGTGGTCACATTAATGTGACTGCACCGTGTAGTTGAATTTGATTAATGTGCTATTTTCGTAATTATTTATAGCTTACTGGTTACACAGCAGCCCGGTGTGTTGTCAGAAAACCATTATCTTCATAGTTACTTTTGCCATTTGTATTGGCATACTTTAGATCTGATGTTTGCGATGCCCGTTGGCAGTGGCGTAACAATTGTTGCAGTAGAACTGACAAAATAATAAGTGCCTTCAGCCCATGGTAGGCTGAGCTCAGTCCCATGGTAGGATTTATAAATAAGTATCAATCAAATGGAAACTTTAAAACCATTTTTTAGCAATAATTTATTGAACAACTGAAAAACATGCATGAGCCATATTTATTAATAATCTATCTCATGATAAAACCAAGTTCTCCAATGCTTATAAAAGATCTTGATTTTCTGAAAAACTTTTTTGCTTGGTTGTGCATATAATCTACTACACTCCAACAGCAGCAGATTCATTCATTTATTCTAAAGCCACATTTGTGTCTACTTCATCCACTGTGATTTTCTTGCCTTTAACGCTTCCACCGTGGGGCTTGAATGGCCGAGTGGCTAGCGCTCTGGTACTCGGTACCACATGTATCGGGTTCGAATCCCGGCGGTGCTATGGATTTTTGTAGTGGTTCGGAATCCACTTTAAACCGTAGCTTCTGGTCCTAATAGGATCATAGAGCGTTTGCGGGGGCATTGTTACTCCGCGTCCGTGGCTTATCTTCAAGTTACACGCGCCCCCTGGGTAATGCAAAGTGAGTAACTTCTGTGCAACGCTATCCTCAAGGCATCCAAGCACCAAGCTGTCTAAGTGTTTGCCAGCTGCATTAGAATAAAAAAACTCTTCAACCGTAGGTAATTATGTTCCGATGTCGTAGTTCCATGATTTTGCCCAAGACGAGAAACGTCTTTCACCAAATATGAATATCCTTACTCCGCTCATACATATGCTGCTATTGTAGCAAACATGCACCATCATATTGTACTTTCATTCGACCACTTGATTTCCAAAAGTTTTACTCTTTGATTTGTGAAAAAGCAATATCAAAAAGCTGAATTTTTAATTTTAATTTTTTCAGTGGGTGGTCATTATTTTCATGCTAATATGAAGACTTTTGTTCTTGCACAATCTTTTGACTGCCACTAGACATTCTTTACACCACCAATAAAAAAATTTCTAGGCACCCACTACATCCCTATTGTAGCATTTTTTTTCTCAAAAGAAGAGTTTTGGCAGGAGAGAGGAATGTAATCTTTGACATGTGCATAATAAAAACCCATCACTCAAACTTTACAGAAGATAAGCAGTGCTGTGGGGAGTTGTATTACATTCAATTAGTGTTTCGTACTAATGTGTAAAACCTGCCACTCAAACCTGATAGCAGATATACGGTGTCATATATAATGAGACCTCATGAAATTAACGATTGTTTGTGCGACCTTCACTGGTCGGAACCACTACAGATTGAACATGGACTACACCATGAGTTGTTCCATCGCGATTGTTGATAGACCACGAGCTGAGAAATGCCTACTCCAATGAGAAGTGAGGGAAACGATGGACCCTCATGATGGATTTTTAAAAGGAGATTTTTTTTGTCGAAGAAAGAGAGTTCTGAGATGAGTCGATCAGTATTTTTCTTTTTTTCTCTAAAGAGATAGAAGAGGCAGGACATACAGCCTGTGGATTTGTATATCACGGAATAATTAAGGTCTGCCGCAGATCAGACAATTAGATTAGACGTAGACTCGAACAATCTGAAAACTCTCCGATCTCGAAGTAAACTGTTCTTGTGATAAAACTTATCTTTTTTAATCTTTATTTATTTGTATAATAATTCAGAGTTCATTATTTGTGATATATATATATATATATATATATATATATATATATATATATATATATATATATATATATATATATAGTGCTTGTAAATAAAAATTAAGTGTTGCTACGAATCTCAAAGTGGCCCCCTCGTCTTGAAGCCGTTATAGGTCTAATATAGGACGAGATATTACAGCAGCAATTATACGTTTCTTACATTACTAGAAAAATCTAGGCACCCACTACATACAAATTAAAAACTTCTTAATGTTGGGAAAAAGTTTTCAAGATCATCCCTTTATGTAATTATTATGTTTGATTTTCATAAATATGTACACAAAAAATAAAAATTTTTTTATACATATTTAATATCTCTAACATATATTTTTATACATATTTAATATCTCTAACATATATTTTTATACATATTTAATATCTCTAACATATATTTTTATACATATTTAATATCTCTAACATATATTTTTATACACATTTTCCTTTCCAACAGGTGCTGGATCTATCTACGAAGTACAAGTACAGCGACAGTTCATACTCCAAATGGACTATCAGGCGACTTAGGCGTATACGACAGGCAATGCTACTGAACTTTGAAATCATCACTCGATTTGACTGCTTGATTGTAATTAATACTTGATGAGATTAAAAGTTATTTGACTTTCTATTTGGTTTTAGTATGGAAAATAACACACGAAATACATTTTTAATAAAAATCATTGTTAATACTTTTAATTGTGTAGTACAAAACATTAAATAATAAAATGTTTGATATAATACAACACAAAACAGGAAAGTTTAAAGTATAACGTGTAATATTTACGTTGAATAAATAATGGGGCCTGATGGCCGAGTGTCTAGCGCTTTGGTGCTCGGTATCACAGGTTTCGAGTTCGAGTCCCGGGAGTGCCATGGATATTTGTAGTGGTTCGGAATCCACTTTAAGCCGTAGGTCCCGGTCCCATATGACCCTAGAGCGTCACTGAGCCCAATCAGACTTCTCACCCACATACATTCCCAAACTGTAAAGGACAACTCAACTCTAGGCACAGTGATGTGTTGTTGTTGTTGTCATATTAGAACTTTAAGTTCTGAATCGCCGAGTATCTATCACTCTGGCGCTCAGTGCCACAGGTCATGTTCGAGTCCTTGCTGTGCCATGGAAGTTTGTAGTGGTTCGGAATCCACTTTTAAATCGTTTGTCCTGGTTTAATATGACGGTAGATCTTAGGTCTGATAACTCTACATTTAACATTACAATTTCAAATGCTGGGCTAATTTGATCTAAGATGATTTATCACTACAATTTCAAATGTTGGGGAAATTTGACCTGAGATCATTTGCCACTACAATTTCAAGTGCTCGGGTAATTCTGACCTGAGATCATATACCATTACATTTTCAAATGCTCGGGTAATTTGATATGAGATCATTTACCATTACATTTCGAATCATGGGCAATTTAACCTGAGATCATTTACCATTACAATTTCAGTTACTGGACAATGTGACCCGGGATCATCTACCACTACGAGATCAAATGCTGTGTATTTTAATCTAAGATCAGTTACCACTACAATTTCAAATCATGGGCTATTTGACCTGAGATAGTTTAACTCTCTGGCACTCGGTGCCACAGGTTTCGTGTTCGAGTCCCGGCGGTGCCATGGACGTTTGTAATGAAACCTCCATGGCACCACTGGGACTGAACTCGAACGTCATTTGAATCCGTATTGGACCGTAGTTTGAATCCACTTAAACGGTAGGGCCCGGTCTAACATGATAGTAGAGCGTTGCGGGGGTAGTGTTACTCCGTAGCTTATCTTCAAGCTTCACGCACTTCCTAGGTAGTTCCAACTGAGTACCGTTGGTGCAGCGCTTGCCCTAAGACATCAAAGACAACTGTCTAAGTGTATGCCTGTTGCATTAGAACAAAATCAAATTATTAGAATTCCTTAAACCTGCATTTTCTTCTTCTCTAAGAAACTACTGAAACTTCAATGTGTTAAAATGCGCCGTTTGTCTAATCTTCAATGTCCTGAAGTGCGGGGAGGGACTTCCCACGAATAATCTACTCATAGATGAAGGGAAAGGGGGCAGTTTCTGTTGTGATGGAGCACCCGTAGGTAGAAGTCTGACTTTTGCTCCGTGACGCTGAAGAAGGAGGACAGAGAGTTCGTGGAGGACTTCTAAAGGGAATCACCCCACATATGTGTATCGTATGAGAGGAAACCGCGAAAAACTCCCACTCGGTCGTCCGACTAAAGAGCTAAGATGCTGAACATCACCAACGCCATATAGTCCCCTCGTTTTTTGTAGCAGTGTCTACAACAAAGCCGCCAGCGGATAAAACATCAGCCCTAATGCTCACCAGCGGCGCATGTTACCACTGAGCCACGAGTCTGGCCTATCTCAAATTATTTTTATTTAGCCCCGATAAGGATGCAAAGGATGTCTGTAGTGGTTCGGAAATAATTTTAAACTGAAGCTCTCGGTCTAATATGACTGTTGGGCGTAGATCTGACAACCTTAAACCGTAAAAAGAAAATATCTCATGTTTTGGAATCTGCTAATAGACAAACGACCTTGACCCATCATGGGGTTGTTGCGTTATTGAAGAAGAAGAAACAAAAATCTTGGAGTAACATTTTTCAAAAACCAGGGCCTGAATGGTCGAGTGGCTGGCGCTTGGTACCACAGGTTTCGGGTTCGAGTTCTGGCGGTGCCATGGATGTTTGTAGTGTTTCGGAATCCACTTTAAACAGTAGGTCCCGGTCTAACATGATCCTAGAGCGTTGATGAGGCATTGTTACTCCGCGTCCGTAGCTTATCTTCAAGCTACACGCACCCCTGTGTAGTGTTAAGTGAGTACCATCGGTGCAGCGCTTGACTTAAGGCATCAAAGACAACTGCCTTAGCTCTGCATTAGAACAAAAAAAAACATTCTCCTAAACCTTGAGGGGACTGAATGGCCGAGTGGCTAGCGCTCTGGCGCTCAGTACCACAGGTTTCGGGTTCGAGTCCCGTCGATACCGGTCGATGTTTGTAGTAGTTCGGAATCCACTTTAAACTGTAGGTACCGGTCTGCTTAGCCTAAAGTGTGCACAAGATATCCTTAGAGCGACAAACCAAAACCTTGAATACAATATTATAAATCTTGGACAATATCCTACTTCATGGAAAATAACTACAACACTTCCAATATTCGAAAACAACGAACAACATTCAACTAAAAATAACAACGATCAAACTAATCCATGTATTTGTATTACTGTGTCCAAAAGTAAAACCAATTTTCAATTTCAAATTCCTGGGGCTTATGGAATTTCAATTTTTTGTTTCTTTCATATGTTGCTGGCACTGTCCTTGACATCTTTGTGAAATTTAACGTAAAAATATTCATTAGTGTTTCAGTTACGCTTGGCTTTGGGTGACGCTAAAACTGATTTCCGGCGATTTTAGATTCTGAATTCATTGAGCAACGAACTTGCATTCAATTGTGTTTCTTGGAAACGTATAGAATGTTGCAAGAAGGCTTTCGGTGAGTATTCCTATATCGGAAAGAAATGTTTACAAGTGGTATAAACAGTTCAAAGAAGACAGAGAACGCGTTGAAGATGAAGAGCCCTTGGGTCGACCACTCAACCTCAACCGACGAAGCTCACGTCCAAAAAAATTAAAGATTTGGTGCTTGCAAACCGTCGATTTACAATTAGAGACCTTGCTGATGATGTTGGAATTTCAAAACGATCGGCCAATTCCATTTTGGGCCTCAAACGTGTCAAATCTCGATTGGTACCGAAAACACTGAATGCGCCAGCACACTGCATTGATTCTTCGTTACTTTCTCGCCAAAAATGAAACCCATATCGTTCCACAACCCTCGTATTCACATCGTGCGACTTCGGCTATTCCTTAAACTCAAAAGACCACACTGGGGACATCGATTGAAGAGATTCATCGTAAATCACCGCTCGCTTTGAAGGCCATCCCTGTCGATGACTTTTTAGCATGCATTGAGGATTGGAAAAAGTTGGCATAAGTGCTTTGTGGTGTCCCGAGGGGATTACTTTGAAGGCGATGGAATAAATTTGGAAGAATAAATAAAGAGTTTTTGAAAAAAAAAATTGGTCTTACTTTTTGGGCACATTAGTACCTTGTGTATTTTTCTTAATGTTTTTAAATGTGAGAAAAAGACGAATTTTTCACAAACATTGGAGGTGCACAAAATAAAACCAGTTTTTTTTTTTTAAATTTATTTTTAATATTTGAACTGCAGTATGTAAGTTGGATAACAAAACAACAAACATATTGACAATAACATTTATTTTCTAAAATTCTGAGATAATAAAGTGTTTTTTTATTATGAAATTATTCACATAATACAGAAAATTATTCCTATTTTATTTAAAGACACTTCCGGTCGTAGACACGAGGATTTCCGGTTTTTTCAATAGAAACTAGATCAGCCGTTTTCGTACTCTTGAAATAAATCCAGCACCTGCAAAATAAATAATCAGGAAATAAAAATATATTAGCATCGATACTTTAGTACGAGCACTCGAATCACTTAAAAATAATTTAAAAAATTAAAAAAATAAACTAAAACTTGAATTCTGTTTACAGAGGAACTCTAATCTATCCACGAGTAAACATTTCAATTGGGTTATTTTACAAATATCCCTTTTAAATAAAAATAATCTACGGCATTTTTATGAATCCTTTCTGGCGCTCAGTGCTAAAAAAGATTTCGGGTTCGTATGTCGTCGGTGCCATGGATGTTTGTAGTAATTCGGAATTCACTTTAAGCAGTAGGTCGGTCCCGGTTTCATATGATCGTAGAGCATCACAGAGCCTAATCAGACTTCTTCTCACCCACATTATTCTCAAATTGTAAAGGTGCAACTCAGCTCTAGGCAGTGGCCGAGTATCTAGTGCTCTGGCGCCACATGTTTCGGGTTTGAATGCCGGCAGTGCCATGGATGATTGTAATGGTTCGAAATCCACTTTAAACCTTAGGTCCCGGTTTTATATGACTATACAATGTCACAGTGCCCAGTCAGACTTCTCACCCACATCATTTCCAAACTGTATAGGGGCCACTCAACTCTAAGCACAGTGATGCGGTGGGGTGTAGTAGTAGTAGTAATATTAAACTGGGACATAGGTGTAAAGTGGATTCTGAACTCCCACAAACGTCCGTGGCACCGCCGGGAGTCGAACACGAAACCTGGGGTTCCGAGAATTAGTCAAATAGAGTAATCCAATCACTAATAGAGTGACAAAATGGTCTATGGTGAAAATTTATATGCATATTTAATTCTTAGCACGATTACTGTAGTATATAGATATAAAAATAATCGGATTCTAAATGTTCAATAATTGCAAAATTAAAATCATTATCACAATTATTATTGATATCTTATTATTTTTTATTTATCATTATTATAATTATTGTTGAAATAAACATTTCAATTTATTATTTTGATGCTAATACGTCTATTCTTCTACATTGCCGAACAGCCGTCTGCTAGTGGTAGATTTCGAGATAGGAGATGTTTATTTTTTACGGGTAGAGTTATCAGCCCTACGCCCAACGGTCATATTAGACCTGGGCCTACGATTTAAAGAGGTTTAGATTTAAAGGAACCGCTACAGATATCCATGGCACCGTAGGGACTCGAACCGAAAGCCTAAGTCACTCGACCATCAGGCCCCCATATTACACTACTTGTAATATTATTGCTAATTAACAGGACAATGGCTTAAAATTTTCGCAGACATTTAAATTTGAATTTGGGCCTGAAGTCCCGGCAGTGCCATGGTTGTTTGTAGTGGTACGGAATCCACTTTAAACCGTAGATCACAATTTAATATGACTGTTAGGTATATTTGACAACCCTGCGATCGAAGAGCGTTACGGGGGGCATGTTACTCCGCGTCCGTACTTAAAGCCCCCTATGTAATACAAAGTATAACGTCTTGCAGCGCTTTAAGGCATCCAAGACCAAGCTGTCTAAATGTTTGCCGGCTGCATTGGAAAAAAAAAAATTGAATTTGAATGAAATCATTTACTTACTGTTTATTTTCTTTAACCAATCGATTATTATGTCGTGATGTTACCACTTTAAGGATATAGTCTGCATAGCCGATCGCTCTGCACTTAGGCTCTTCAATGCACAAAGTCTTGCATTCAGCGAGACCACTGACCTCCCCCATCTGCAGTTTCTCGTTGTGGTCCACTGACAACATCCCACCGATGCCATGTCCAAAATCATTTTCACAGTTGGCGTCTGAGAAAGAAACAG